>JAOSBL010162671.1:0-11520 GCA_027568915.1 Erythroxylum roraimae | reverse complement strand
TTATTATAAATAGGCTTAAGCTCTATGTAGCTAGCACTTCATGCTTAACCCTCTCTGTAAAAGTTACAGAGTTCTCTTAACTCATTCTGTGGATACCGTTAGAGGCCGGACACTTGTGAGGCTACGGTAGTTGAGACGGATCGGTTTCAGAAACAGTTCATGGGATGCATCAAGATAAAGATCAAGCTTCAGAATAAGGTACGAATTAAATTTCGCTTTATTATGATTTGTTAATTTTAAATAGATCTGGGTTTTCAGGAAATCAAAAATTTCGGAAGAGTTTCGTGATTATTCCGCTGCGGTCGGATTAGATCCGGTCCAGATTTCCCAACAGTGTGAACTCCTAATAATAATTCTAGATTTACCAACATAAGATCCAAGGAAGAAGCTAGTAATATATCCACAAAAGAGGGATACATTCACTTTAAGTGGATTGTGTCATGTCAATTTAATAGTTTTTCATAAATGTTGCATCATTATCATATTGAGAGAGATATAGAAGTGAAGCATTTAAAATCTAGAACTTTAAAAATCTTCAATTTCTCCGCAGGTCTAGTGTCTTTATATACATGCTTCCTAGTCAAAGTTGCCTTGGAAATAATTTTGCAGACTGACACATGGACATGAAAGTTCTGGCAAGAAGCAGGGCTCATCAACCGTGTGCTGCTTGAATTATGAACTGATGGAAAATGACAATCTTTTCTCTCCAATCTCTCTCTACAACTCTGTACCCCAGAGATGGGAGTTCCGTCCCTTAGGCTAGTTCATCTTCATCCTGCCCTCTCACTCAATACCCTAATAACCTTATTTAACTGCATCCTAGTTCTGTACCCATCCCTCTCTTCTTCAACCCAGAAACTCCTGAGTGCTCCCCTTCCTTCTTTCTTCTCTGAAATAGATAGGGGTATTTAGGTCCTCTCGTTCCGTCCTCTGCACTCCCGCCTTTGACTAGTTATCTTTTTTTGGTAACAACTTTTTAAAAATTTCTTCGCAGCTCTGAACAATTATCCTTACCCAAATTTGAACATTATGCGGACCCTAAAGCTCCAGCCTCTTACGCAAAATCACCAATTGAATTTCCCTTGCTACCCTCCCACAATCTTGCTCTTGACTTTTAACTCCAAACCAGCTAAGAATGGCTCTTCTTCCTCCTTTGAAGCTAAGAAAAGTTGGAAGTAGGTGATTGCTGTGTATAAAAACTTAACACTTCGTTATTCCCCTCCCGAAGAAGGAATGGCTAGAGTCATTGTGCGGCAAAAAGGGCAAACGATGTATGGAAAAACAAAGGTCTGGTGGAAGTCTTACTAGCTGATAAAAACTTAGCTCTCTTTACATTTACCTCTAAAGCTCAGGCTTTCAAAGTCTTGGAAGAAGGTCCCTAACATTTGATGAATCTTCCACTATTTCTCTAAAGCTGGCAATTGTAGTTTCATGCTAAAATAGAAAAACACAAGCCAATTCCTTTATGGGTTAACCTATACAATGTCCCCTTAAAATATTGGATTATTAAGGGACAAAGTATGATTGCAAGCTACTTGGAGCAATCTTTATGTCTAGATGAAAATATAGCAAATAGAAGAAGACTAGGTTATGCTCCTCTGTGTATTAATATGGATATCTCCAAGGATTTACCAGATTAAATACCTATTATGAGATTGGGCTTGAATATGACGATATATGATGACAATGTAGCAGTGTACTAACATTGGAAACCTTCATTGAAACTACAAGTTAAAAGGTGGATGCCAACTATGAAAATATTTAAGAAAGGGGATTATATGGAACTGAAGGAAATATAGTAGGAGGATAAAGAAGAAAATGAAGAGATGAATCTCAGCCAAAAAGTAACTAAAGAGGTTCCAACTCTATTGATTCAAATGAGTCATTTCAGCCTAAGAAGAAATAAAAAACAAGCATTACTAGTGTGTGGAGGTAAAGATGTCCCCCGTAACTGGGAGAACAGTGGGATGTTAACCTGAAGGAGTACCTCACCTTCAACCTCAAGCCATGTTAGGGGAAATGAACTCCATAAACAATTCACCAATGTCAAAAGGAGGAATGCTACTGGGAGCAAAGGTGAAGGCTCCAAAGCTACTTCATTATGATTATAATATGAAATGTTAAGGGCCTTAATTGCCCTAAATAACTTTTGGCTTTAAGGGATTTTTTGGTTAATAAAAAGCCTTAGGTTTTTGCTCTTTTAGAAAAAAAAATCAGATATTAGAATCTGAAGTTTCTTAATAAACTAAGTTATAAGAGGAGTTTTATCTCAAACCACCAAGCTCATAAAAATGGTAGAATTATAGTGGGATTTGATCCAAAGATTATAGATGTTAAGGTTCTGGAAATGGAGATGCAGGTTATACATATGAGGTGACATTTTATTAAGGAGAATAATTCCATCCTTGCCTCTATGGTATATGGATTCAACCATGCTTTCAGAGGAAGGATCTCTGGGGGAGTTTATTGAGTTTTCAAAGAAGAGTGGTAAGATGTTGGTTAATTACATGTGACTTTAATTCCATTCTCTATAGAACAAAAACTAAGGGGCACTTTTCTCTGAGAAATTACTCTTTAGATGTTGATTGCAAAACTAATTATTTGTTTTAATCTAAAAACCACAAGTATATGGGTTGTTACTTGTAGTAAAAAGCAGATATCGTCCTACCGAGATTGTGCTTAGGCATTATTTAATTCAGGTTATGCTTTGTTTAAGACTCAAGTTTTAATAATAATTGAAAAGTAAACTAAATTAAATAAACTAGCAACAATCGAATAATGTAACAATAGAAATCCGTCAAGAGAATTAATCAACTTATGGGAGAGTGGATTTTACCTATCATTAATGTTAATATAGCCTTTTATGCATTTATGGGGTGTCAGTTCTAAACAATCTAGGGTTGATTACGCTCTCTTGAGTTATAATCATTCCCTAAATTGTAAACCCTAATCGAACTATGGACTTGTAATCTCTTAATTCACAAATTACCTACAATTCTAATTAGTTCTAAAGCTCTCTAATCAACAATCGGGTCTCGCATAGGATCTTTCTCTATGAAATTACCGACTAGATTGATTAAGTGGTCAATTAGATCGCCTAACTCTCGTTAATCCAATCTAATCATTTTTATTCGGTTCATCCTCTTGGTTTGTTACCGAAACATGTAAAAACATTAATCAATCACAACACCAAAATCAAGTAAACACAATTCAACTACATTAACATTAAAAATAAACAAAATCCTAAAGGAGAAGTTAGAACATCATTAACAAATCAAAATCCATAACCATACAACCCATCTCAATCTTATACATTAAATGAACAAAAAGGTAAATGTGGAGGAAATGACATTTAGGTTGGGTGATTCAGGAGAGCAGTGGCGTCGGGAGATCACCTATTTCGGGGAGCTTCAGCGTCAGAACCCTCCTACTCTTCTTCTTCTTCTTCTTTTCTCTCTCTCTCTCTCTTTTGGCTTTCTAAATGTAGGCTGAATTTAGACTCCCCTCTATGGTTCAATCATTATCCTTTTATAGTCTTTTCCAATTAAGATAACCCTAGTGCCTTTTTGGGGCCCGAAATGTCTGAAATGTCCTTGGAAAACTCAAATCTGAAAGTGACTCCGCTTCTGTCTGCGCACGATCGTGGCCGGTTTATCTGCTCTTTGTCATGATCATGGCAGATCCCCCACGATCGTGACCCTATGCTTGAGCTCCTGTCACGATCGTGTCCCTATGTTGGTGCTTCTGTGACGATCGTGGCAGGTCCCCCACGATCGTGGCCTTGTGTTTTGATTTAGGTCTCCTCTAAAACTTTTCCGAATGCCCTAAAACACTAACAAACTTATCAGACACCTCATATATATAAAATTGAAGCTCAAAAACATGCTCTCATCTAAAGAACACTTAAAACACAAATGTTTATGAACTAACACAATTCTTGGGCTAAACACACACTAAACAATTAAATTAACTACTAAAAACATATAAAATTACCTATAAAAATATAATGCAATCTACACCTATCAACATCCCTACACTTAAACTTTTCCTTGTCCTCAAGAAAAAATCAAATACAACAAATAAAATTCTATCACTTCATTTTCACAAAGATTAAAGCTTGCAATCCCTCAAACTTTGGCCAACTCAAGTGTCAAGCTACTACACATATCATGACTAATTTCATTGGTGCACATAAGCAAACTCAACCTATGAAACCGTCACTAAAAAATAAGTGTAAATTCAAAATGGACCTTCCTTACGGATTTCACTCATTTCTATTAAGTGTTTGATGGTTAGGGTTTCGCTCAAACTTCCTACAGGTAACCACACTATCATAGGCTTACTGATACACCAATTCTTCTCCACAATGATTACATACTAGGATAGATCAAAAAGCTTTGTTTTGGGTTGTAATGTGGCTAGGGTTACGGTGGGTTAAACAAGTTGTAAGGGTTTATCACAAGCATTTATAAACTACTAAGTATACAAAAGGATGATAAAGATAAACTTCTAAGATATGCAAATAGATAAGACTACTTCTCTGCATTTATTGAAGCTACTACATGTTATTCCCTTTTCTTTTCTTTTCTTTTGATTTTTGTTCTTTTCTCTTTTCTCTTTCTCTTTTTTTATAATAAAGAAACGATGAACAGAAAATAGCAACTATATACAATGTGCTCTTCATTTGTGATTCCACACTAAAGTATCACTTAGTACTCTATTAACTTGCGATTGGGCAAGCTAATGAGGTTTGTGGGTTTTAAAATTGGGTGATTTCAAGAAACAAAAGGTTAAAGGCTCAATGAGGCTAGCAAGGGTTAATCAAAGGGTAGGTCATTTATGGCAAAGATTAAAGCAAGAAGGCCTTAATCATTTCTATCTAGCATGCATCTAGTAGATTTAAACCGATTCAAAGCAAGTTCTGAAGGTAATTATCTAAGGAAGCATCACACAAACAAGGAAATGAAATGACTATAGAATGGAGTCATAAGGGCTCAATTCCTCATATAGGCTCAAATAAAAATCCATTATGCTTCGATATATTACCTCGTTATTCAAGTGTCAAGTTCTAAGTAAGTTTATACGGCCAACTACTTTCATAACTCCACATGGTTCATTCTCTACTCAAGTAGCCTAATTTGAGTTCATACATGCATTTAATCTCATTCCAATTAGCATGATAGAATCTCATGGCAACATATCCATCAGAAAGATTCAAATGTAAGGGAAATGACACACCTAATAATAACAACCTAACATGCATCTTAAATGTCATGCAAAAATGCAAACATAAATTCAAAGATTACCTTCCCACACTTGAATAAAACATTGTCCTTAATGTGCAAAAGAGAACATCCAAAACCAACAAACAACACCATGAAAAAAAAACACAAAAAGAATAATAAAAGAGATTAAGGGCAAGAAGGGCTTATAATGGTGGTGCTGATGGAAGTGGCGCATTTTTCCTCTCATCCTTTGGTCCTCCAGCAAGCTATGATGCACAATAAATCTTCCAGTAACCTCAAAATGTATCACTGGGAACCTAAACAAAATAAGTTAAACCAAACTAAATATTATCTAATCAGAATAACACCATACTAACATAAAGACAAACAAATGAAAGATAAACATGCTAAGTTAACGTCATTAGCTTGACCATTTCATATGAAATCATAAAAGAGTGAGTGAAAGGCAAGAAAGTACTTCCCTTTCTTGTGATAATGACCCTCTAAAGTAAAGCTTGCATCTATGCCCATTAACCTTAAAAGTTTCACTATTTTCATTTTCTAACTTCAAAGCTCCATGAGGAAACACTTGACTAACCTTGAATGGGCCACTCCATCTTGACTTGAGCTTTCCGACAAATAACTGAAGTCTTGAATTGAATAAAAGCACTAAGTCCCCACTCTTGAATTCCTCCTTCTTAATGTGGCCATCATGCCACTTTTTAGCTCTTTCTTTATACAACTTGGCATTTTCATATGCATCATATCTTAATTCTTATAATTCATCAAGTTGTAACAATCTCTTTTCTCCTGATAACTTCCAATCCATGTTCAACTTTCTAATTGCCCAATAGGCTTTATGCTTCAACTCCAATGGTAAATGACAAGCCTTGCCATACATAAGTCGATATGATGTTGTGCCTATGGGAGTTTTGAAATCTGTCTTCTAAGCCCACAACGTATCATCCATCTTCAAAGCCCAATCTTTCCTTGAAGTGCTCACTACCTTCTTCATAATATTCTTTAACTCTCTATTCACCACCTCCACTTGGCCACTCGTTTGTGGGTGGTAAGGGGTTGCGACTCTATGATGAACATTATATCTTCTCAAAAGAGTCTCAAAGGGTTTGTTGCAAAAGTGGCTCCCTCCATCACCTATGATAGCTCTAGGTACCCCAAATCGAGTAAAGATCTTCTTGATGAATCGTTGCATCACCTTTCCATCATTTATTAGAGTAGCTATTGCTTCGACCTACCAAGACACATAATCAACTCCAACCAATATATAAGAGTTACCTAGGGAAGATGGGAATGGTCCCATGAAATCCAAGCCCCACATATCAAATATCTCCACCTCTATGATGTTTGAAAGTGGCATCTCATCTCTCTTCAAAATATTGCCCACTCTTTGGCACCTATCATAATGTAATACAAAATTTCAGGCCTCTTTGAACAAGTTCGGCTAATAGAATCCACACTCTAAAGTGTGAGCAACCATTTTGCTCGCTCCATAGTGTCTGACATAAACTGAACTATGACACTAAGTCAAAACTTCAGGCATTTCATCTTCAAGGGCATACTTGCGAATCAAACTGCCAGTACATATTTTATATAACACAGGTTCATCCCAAAAATAGTGGGAACACTAAAATAAGAACCTCTTCCTTTATTGATGTGAGAGATTAGGGGGAAGAATACCACCTGAGAGATAATTGGCAATATCTACAAACTAAGGAAGAAAAGGGATTTCTACCATCATTAAAGCCTCATCAGGAAACACTCTTTAATTTCCTCTTCTTCTTCATTTTGTTCTCCTATAAGTCTCAATAGGTGGTCTGCCACAACATTTTCTGCTCCTTTCTTATCCTTAATCTCAATGTTGAATTCTTATAGAAGAAGCACCCATCGGATAAGCCTAGCCTTAACATCCTTCTTTGCAAAGAGATAATACAATGTCGCATGATCTGTAAAAACAATAACTTGTGAGCCTAAAAGGTCAGAACGAAAATTTTCACATGCAAATACCACTGCAAACATCTCCTTCTCAGTGGTGGTGTAGTTTAGTTGTGCTCCTTTCAAGGTCTTACTGGTGTAGTAAATTACATATAAGTTCTTCTCCTTCTACTGTCCGAATGCACAGCTAACGGCATGATCATTTGCATCACACATGATCTCAAAATGAAGTGACCAATTTGGTGCCATCAAAATAGGTGCTATTGTAAGTGTCATCTTTAACCTATTAAAAGCATCTAAACAATCATCATCAAACACAAAAGGCACATCTTTAACTAACAAGTTAGTTAATGGTCTAACAATAAGAGAAAAATCCTAGATGAACCTTCTGTAGAACTCTGCATAACCAAGGAATGCTCAGATGCCCTTAATGTTGGTAAGAGGTGGAAGCTTTTCAATCACTTTAGTCTTAGCTCAATCTACCTCAGTCCCCCTACATGAGATCTTATGGCCTAAAACGATTCCCTCTTGGACCATGAAATGACCCTTCTCCCAATTGAATACTAAATGAGACTCCTTGCATCTTTGTAACACTCTGTCTAAAATAAACAAACAATGATCAAATGAGTCTCCAAAAATAGAGAAGTCATCCATAAATACCTTCATGAAGTCCTCATTCATATATGCAAAGATGGCCATCATGCACCTTTAGAATGTGGCTGGCCATTGCATAGACCAAAAGACATCTTCCTGTAAGTAAAAGTCCCATAAGCATAAGTGAAATTTGTTTTCTCTTGGTCTTGTGGGCATATGAACACCTGATTGTATCCTGAATATCCATCATGAAAGCAATAAAAAGCATGGCCAGCTACCCTCTCAATCATTTGGTCCACAAAAGGTAATAGGAAATGGTCTTTCTTGGTGGCTAAATTGAGCTTCCTATAGTTAATACACACTCTCCAACCTATGATGGTCTTAGTGGTAATCTGTTCACCTTTTTCATTTTCCATCACTGTCATGCTGTCCTTCTTAGGCACACATTGCACCGGACTCAGCCACTCACTATCTGAAATTGGGTATATAATACCTACATCTAAAAGCTTCACCACTTCCTTCTTCACAACCGCTTGCATGTTTGGATTTAATCTTCTTTGCCTCTCCCTCACTATCTTGCATCCTTCTTTAAGGTTAATCCTATGTATCATCACATTGGGGCTAATCCCCTGAATATCAGAAATTTGCCACCCATAGATCTTATCCTTTTTTAATGGTCTCTACCACTTTCTCTTCTTGCTCAACATCCAATTGGTTGGAAATGATGATGGATAATATGTGGTCCTTGCCTAAAAATGTGTATCTCAGGTGAGAAGGTACAGGTTTTAGTTCTACAATGAGAGGCTTTAAAATGGAGGGTGGTGTGGGTGTATCCTCTTCTCTAACTTCTCGTGCTCACCCTCCTCACACAATTCCTCTTCACTAACACTCTCATCCCTATACACTTCAGCAACTATCTCAAATTCCTTTTCACTTTCCTTTTCAACCTCCTTCACACAATCATCCACAACATCAATCTTTATACAAGCACTTTCATCCACCAGTTTCTTTAAAGATTTAGCCATATTGAATTCAACCTGCTCATCACCAATTCTTAAAACCAAATTTCCTTTATACACATCAACTAACTCCCTACCGGTATTCATAAAGGGCCTACCCAAAATCAATGGACATCTCCTATCTTCTTCAAAATCCAACACAACAAAATCAATAGGAATTATAAATTTATCCACTTTGATCAGAATGTCTACTACCTTAAATGGTCTTTTGATGGACCGATCCGCAAGTTGGATAAGCATGGATGTTAGCTTGATGTCTCCTAGCCCCAATTTTCTAAAAATAGACAAAGGCATCAAGTTAATACTTGCGCCTAAATCGCATAAGTATTTAGAAAATTCAAAATCACCAATAATACATGGAATAGTAAAACTCCCTGGATTTTGTAGTTTTGAAGCCATTGTGCTTGTGATGATCGAACTACAATTCTCTATCAAGTTCACCGTCTGATTCTCATCCCAAGTGCATTTTTGTTTTAATATGACCTTGAGAAACTTTGCATACTTAGGCATATACTTAAATGCCTCCACCCAAGACAAATTAGTTTGAAGTTTCTTCAACTTCTCCAAAAATTTGGAGAATTGAGTGTCGACTTGATGTTGTCTCACCCTCTGTGGATATGGAATCTTAGGTTTGTAGGGTGGTGGTGGTACATATGGCTTCTCTTCTTCTTCATCTTCTACCTTTTCCTTTTGTTGGCTACCTTTTTGCGCACTTGGCTCTTCCACTTGCTTGCCACTCCTAAGTGTGATCGCCTTGTGTTATTCCTTTGGATTGGTCTTAGTGTGCTTAGCAAGCTTCCTACATTCCTAGAAGACAAAGCATTAGCAAGTTAACCTATCTGTACCTCCAAGTTATGGATGGATGAAGTGTGGTTCTTAGCAATCTTGTAACATCCCGTCCCCATATTAAGGGTTAGGACCCAAAATTTTAGTACATGAGAGCTCAAAGAGAGATTAAGGAAATTCATTTTCTTGCTCATGCATCATGTTAGCATATATACACATAAATATTGAATGTCGCACATAAATAAGTGTACATGCATTCATTGACAACTTTTGGGTATGATTATGTTTAAATGTGAATTTACTGAAAACGAGAAGTAGAGGGAGTTGAAAGAGTGATCTTGGTAAGAATTGTGATAGGAAAGATTTGGAAACAAAAGTGGTGGTTGATCCAAAAAATGTTCACAGAGGAAAGATTTGGAAACAAAAGTGGTGGTTAGCCATAACTTTTTCTCTAGTTATCCAAACGAGATGATTCTTGATTTTGATTAAACTAGAAACATATGGATACATTTCTTATGAAGACATCGAATTTCAATTCTGTATCTAAGCGCCTTAAATTTTCATGAAGTTGAGAACTGGGTGTAGTACAATGGGTGGATGAATGTAAAATTTGTTTTTGGACTTTAGGGAAAATTTGGGATTGATATAGAGAGATTTTGGCAAAGTTTCCTTCTTGAAAGTTTTAGATCTTTCTTTTATCTTTCCAACGGTATATATAGTATGGAAATTTTGGACATTTGAGTCAAAAGTTATGATCTTTATAAGTGGCGATGCTGGAGAGTGAAAAGTAAGACGAAGCAAAAGTAAAACGAAGCAAAGTAAGACGAAGCAAAAGTAAGACCAAGCAAAAGTAAGACGAAGCAAAGTAAGACAAAGCAAAAGTAAGACGAAGCAAAGTAAGACCAAGCAAAAGTAAGACGAAGCAAAAGTAAGACGAAGCAAAGTAACACGAAGCAAAAGTAAGAAGATGTAAAAGTAAGAAGATACAAAAGTCAGAAGGAAGAAAACACAGAATATAGAATTTATCTTCAAGGTCTTCATGAAAGTTGTATCGCTTGAAATCCTCTTTCGAACCATCCAAAGAATGCCTTAATCAGAAATTTCTAGAGAAAGTTATGGTTGTTTTCCCGAAATAGGTTCAGTATGATTGAGGACAAAAGCAGATTGGATTCCTTTGGTCATAACTTCTTCTATAGACACCCAAATGACCTGATTCTTGAACCATTGGACTTGTAAGACATTGCTCTACATCTCCAACAAAAATCATAGCCATATGAAATGAAGTGAGAAAGATTAAGTGAAAAAGTGGGACAGGTACAGTGAGTGTGTTCTTAAATATTATGAACTGAGGTTATTCCACTGAACATACTTCAATATTTTGATGATTTCTGGACCGGTAGAGCTTCAAATGAGATGATTTTTTTATTTTTGATAAACTAGAGACATGGAGCTACAAATGGTATGAAGAAATTGGAATCTAATTTAGTCTCTAAGATGTTTAAAATTCAGATGGAAGTTGTGTATAGTATACTGTTTTGGACAAGAGCAGTCCAAAAATGTTTGAAGTATATCTTTTGAATCGCTAAACCAAATTGAATGATTTTAGAAGCATTAGAAACTTAAGACAATGGGGAACCTTTTCTAGAAGAAAGTGTTATGTTAGAATGTTCAAGGGTACTGTTGGCAAGACACCTAAGTATAAAAGACATAAGGCATAAATGGAAGGCCAAATTGGACAATTCCCTATCATTAAGGGCATAATTGGAAGAAAAAGTATTGTCTTGCTTATAAATAAAGGAGAAAACATGAATGAGAAAATGCGTGGATGAGAAAAGAGATAAGAGAGAGAAAACATGAAAAAGAATAAAAGATGAGAAAGAAGAGAAACCAAGCTAGGGTTTTAATTTCCTTAGCCTTCAAGAGATATTTTTAAAGTTGATCAA
>JAOSBL010162626.1:0-11525 GCA_027568915.1 Erythroxylum roraimae | reverse complement strand
ACAATCCCCATTCTTGAATTTTTCTCTTTCTTTGCACAAGAAATAATTCACCACAAATTTCTCATTTAATGTCAATTTTACACTTCAAAATTTTAAGAAAAGTTCGGGGTCCAACAAATTCTTTCCATTCAAAACAAAAATAAAAATAACAAAGTGCTAATAAAAACAAATGAAACTTATCCTAATTCTTAGGTTGCCTTCTAAGTAGCACTTAGTTAATGTTATTAGCTTGACATGCTCTTCCTTCCACACTCAACCTGGTTCAATTATGAGTGGCTTGCTTCTACTTGTGTCACTTAGGTTCAATTTAGTAACCTGTAAATAAGCTACATATTGCAAGATAATTAAAAGGATAAAATTAAGCAAATTAAAAAAAACTAAGTAAGTTCAATAACTCCAGTTTAAGTAACAAACTGTCAATAAAATAAGAAATAATAAAACTCCTTGAATCGTTTATCGAATTCAACAGTTTGACTTATAAAAAGGTGAATTGTTTTTTTCTTCCTCAATCACCTTCGTCTCCTCTTCTTCTTCCGCTTCGTGAAAAGAGACTTCTGTATCTTCTTCAACCTTTATCTCCACTATCATCTATTCTTCATTCTCTTCTTCATCATCTTTTTGAACAGAGACATCCTTATATTCCTCATATTCAATCTTTGCTGTCATCTTTTCTTCTTCTTCTTGCTCCTTTAAAGATTCAACTTCATTAATTTTCCTGAATGAGTTACCCTCCTTCTGATTCTCTAATACCTTATTTATGTTAAATTTCATTTGTTCATCTCCAATTCAAAGGATGAGGTTGTCTTCATGGACATTTACCAAAGCTTTTTTGGTGTTCAAAAATGGTACACCAAGAACAAGCAGACAATTTTGATTCTCTCAAAGTCTAGCAAGACAAAATCCACAGATATTATAAACTTGTCCACTTTTGTACACACATCCTTCACTAAGACTAACGGTTTCTTTATCGATTAGTCAAAAAATTGAATACATATAAGTGTTGGCTTCACATCTTTTAGTCCCAATTTCCTAAAAATCGACAAAGGCATAAGGTTTATATTTGCACCTAAGTCGCATAAACATTTCGATATCTCTAATACAGGGTATCGTAAAGATCATTGGATTGTTCAACTTTGAGGGCATATGGTTGCTAATTAAGGAGCTACAAATTTTTGTCATGGATACTGTCTGGTCATCTTCCTAAGTTTGCTTATCATATAGTATTTCTTTAAAAATCTTCGCGTATTTGGGCTTGCGTTTCAACACTTTCACAAAAACAAGTAAATTTTCCATTTCTTTAGCTTTTCTACTAACTTTGCGAATGGTACATCTAATTCATTCTTCTGAAGTCTTTGTGGGAACGATATTTTTGATGAGTAAGGTGGAGGAGGAGAATAAGGAGGGCCCTCATTCTTTCCTTCATCCTTTTTCTTTTTCTCTTAGTCTTCTATAAGGTGGGGCTTGTCTTTCCGTTAATTATTCTAGCTCTTTCCCACTCCTAAGTGTGATAGCCTTACATTGCTCTCTTGGATTTACTTCTATGTTGCTTAAAAAGTTTTTCACACTTCTTTTATAGAATTCATTAGAAAGCTGGCCTATTTGAACCAATAGGTTGTGTATAGAAGAGGCAGATCTTCTATTACTTGCTCAAACTTCCCTTCTAGTCTCTTCTGGGCCTCATCTATGCTTATGAGGTTGTCCATGATCTTTTCCAATTTTCATTCCGATGAACTGGACTCATCTTGTTGAAATCCTAGTAGGTCTTAATTTGCTATTTGAGTTTTTTCTTTGCTAGACCAAAAGAAATTTGGGTGGTTCTATCACCCCAGATTGTATGTGTTCAAATAAGGATGATTACTTCCCTGACCAAATTGTGCTTTATTGAAGTTGAATATGATTTCCACTAGGAAGTAATCAACAGTGATCTGACTCTCTCGTCCACATAGGTTGTATCCTTACTGAATTGCTTTGAATGGAGAGAAAGAGGCGGATGTCAAATTGTTTAATTCCTTGGTGATGTTGTCAATTTTAGCTCGCAATATTGTCACTAAATCATCCGTAATCATGCCTTCTGGATTCAGGAAGTTTGATTGCTACCTACTTCATTCTAATGTCCAAAGATAACTATAGTTCACCATCTCTTTAAACAAATTGTGTTTCACTTGCAATGGTAGTTATATAATTCCTTGATGATAGGCATTGAACCCTAGCCTTATAAAGTCCATAAGGGCCCTTTGCTCCCTGTGATGTATTTCGTCCATCATCATTGTTTCTATCTTTTCTTAGCAATTAACTTTTTAGATTCCTTATTGTTGCCTTGTGACGTCCAAATTGATATGTCTTTTACCTTGCAGCTAAACTTCCTTCTCTCTTTTTTTTTTACTTTTTTAATTAAAAAAGGAATTCAAAAAGTCCTAAACTAATTTCTCGACAATGGTACCAAAAACTTGTTGAGCAATTTTTAATTTTATAAAACCCTCAATATTTCACAAATGCACATGTCATAAGCGTAATATATAAAGTGTCGATCCCACGAGGAATTAGTGAACTAATCGAATCCTAACTTGTCTAAGGCCTAAAAGTGTAATTAAAATGAAAATAAAAATGAGCTGAAAATTAAGCAATTGAGTATGGATAGATTGAAATTTGAAATTCTAAATTAATGCAAGGAAACCAAAATTGATTACAACCAATTAACAAATCAAAAATCACACAAATAAGATTAACCAATTATGAGAAAAGAGGATTTATCCTATCTTCAAATGCTAACTTGATTACTTTTGAGTTAATCGGTATTGGTCCTAGAATTTCAAATGGTGGATTATTCTCTCTCGAGTTCTAATCATTAAAACCTAAATCATAAACCCTAATTGAATTGAATTACTAAAATTGCAAGCTCTTAATTAATAAAAGCAACCCACATTTCAATTAGATCTTAAGTGCTCTAATAGATAATCAAGTCTTCAAACAAGATCTCTCTTCATATAAATTACTGATTTGATTATTTGTGTGATATATTAGATTGTTAACTCTCATTACCCAACCTAATCGTTTTTGTTATTGGTTCACTCTCTTTATTTGTTACCCATGCATGAAAATACTACAAACATTCACAATACCTAATACATTAACATCAAAAGTAGTCAAATTAACATTGATTCAGGAACAAATCCCTAAAAAAGTTTACAACATCCTTAAACACAAATTCATCATCATCATATCCATCTTATACATCAAATGAAATAAATATCAAGATGGAATGAGTAAGATAACTTGGAGTGGATTGGTAGTGGCAACAACAACTGTAGCTCCTTCTTCTTCTCTCCTTTTTTCTCCTATTCCTTGGTTCTTTCCAAAAGTGGCAAATGAAGACTCCCTTAGATTAGGTAATTCTTTTGTCTTTTATAGTCCTAGGGATTTTTAGGGTAAAGAATAGGTTTTACCCAGGCCCAAATATCTAAAATGACCTTCGAAAAATGAGTTCGGGAAGGGAGCTTTGTGTCTGTATTGCACCTGTCATGATCATGACACTTGAAATTGGGCTTCTGTTATAATTATGACCTGGTCTTGTTTAGGTTCTATCATAATCGTGGCCAATGAGTCATGATCATGACCCTGACTAGATCCCTTTTGTTATGACCATGATTGGAATGTCATGATTGTAACCTTGCGTCTTCCTTCAGGCTTTTCTCCAATCTTCTCTGATTTTCCTTACATGGTCTCAAACACTAACAAACACATCAAAACACCTCAAATGCATAAAATGAAAGCCCGATAATATACTCTAAACCACATAACACTTAAAAACACAAACACGTAATCACACTAATGCAATTCTAAACCTAAATATGTATAAATCGTCTAATTAACAACTAAAAACACACTAAATTTCCCACTAAAACATAATGCAACCTTTAACTATCAATTCTCAATGGTATCTAAATGTTGTTTTTATGAGAAAATAGAAGATATTGAATATGCTTTTTTTTCTTGTAATATAACATTCCAGGTGTGGTCTTACTTTAAACAGAAAATGCAAATAAGAAAGACTGATTCGATTATTGGATTATTTGAAACTCTAGATATCTAGTAGCAAAATGAAATGATTCTTAATGAAACAACTAAAATATGAAGACTTCTATATGGTTTCATATGTTGGAATCTATGTTGTGTTTGAAACAAAGCTTTTTTTGAAGGAAAAAATCTATGGCAAGTTCGATGATACAACTTGTTCATAAGCAATTGTATCATACTAGTACCATTAAACCTTTTAAGATTCACACAATAAATGATCAACTTCTAGCCTTAACAGGTTTGATTTATAGCTTAATGCCTAAAAAACCACTACAAGGAAAAGTTCTAATATGGAATGCTCCTCCTTTATCTTGAATGAAATTAAATATCGACAGATCAAGTCTTAGTAATCCAGGTGTAATTGGCTATATTGTTAGAGATTCCAATGGTAGTTTCAATTCGTAAGCTCAAGATATGTTCAAAATGGAACAATTTTATATTCTGAATTAATGTCTCTTAAATTAGCAATTCACCATTTTCATTTAAAAGGAGTTAAAAGGCTATGTAATGAATCTGATTCTTTGCTTTTGGTTCAAACGGTGACAGGAAAAATGACCTGCCCTTAGAGATATAAGGACCTTATGCACAAAATTTCTACATCTCTGTAAGTTTTTTAATTTAACTTCATGCTTATCTACAAAGAAATCAATTCCGTTGATGAAGCTCTCATACGACTAGCAAGCCTAACAAAAATATCGATGGAATTTAGCAATATTAAAGACCTACCGTGACACATTAAGGGAATTTTTTCTATAGATAAACAACATTTTCCTTACATTAGATGGTTTCGCTAGTTTTCTTTAATCTCCACTAATTTTTAATATTATTACTCGTTAACTCTAAGATGCAATGGTTACTGCCTGCGCCACTATACTTTTACCTTATGAGGTAAGGTTTTTATGCCCCTTATACATGTTACATACACTTTTAATATTATATAAATAAGGGCAACCATAACCCCCAAGGTACCATCCCTGGTTTATCTTAAAAAACTAATTAAATATCAGTTATGCCAAATAAGATCCAATATCTCATATTGATCCTTATTTATTTAATATCTCATATTTAATCATAAATTTTCTCAAACATCATAATCAAGTTTAACTTAATTAAAATGGTTTATCTCTCTTCAACACATTCTTTTTGTATGACCTATTAAGTTCTCAAATATATTAGCAATGGATATAAATCATAACCTCAAATCATATTTAGGATTAAAAAATTTAAACTCCTTTAATTTGTCTTTCATTTTCTAATTGAATAATTTATATCCATAAATCATGACTGATGTCTAGCAACACATGATGACCATCCAAATATTTAGGAATGTCAAAGTGATTCTGACTAACGTTTTCATGCATGGTTTTTTCGTATAATTTATTCCTTTATTCATAAAATATTTTGATTAAATATAAAGTATAAAATTAATGTTTATTCTAATCATATTAGTTTTCCACCATTAATAATTGATTCTATTAATGACATTTATAAACTATTTAGAAAACATCATTCCATCTTGGGCAAGGATTTCTTGAATCAAGTCTAATCGAGAACAATGAAACATTCTTTCTAATTATTTTAAGGTGATGAATTCTTTATGGATCATTCAACTACCTCCATATAGTTTATATTATATCCACTGATTACTGACAAAGTTACCCTTGACTAAAATAGGTCATAAGTAGTATCAAAACCTATCAATCCTTATATAAGATAACTTTAAAGATCTCAAGTCAAAGTATCACTTACACAATCATCACAATGAGATTTCTCATAAAAATACAAGTAGTATTCCAAATTGATTTCTTATATAAGGTTAGTTCAATAAACTTGTTCTTTAACAAGTGCTCATATGTTTGTTTAAGTATCTCAACATTTTGGTTTATGAGATTGAATACTTCCTTTATAAGGAAAAACATAATATGTGCTAGTCTTTTTATGCTTTATTAATGTTCAGTTCTAATAGAACAATAACTATGAATAATTTATTGATAATATATAAATACAATATGAATTTTATAATTATGATCTCATCATAATTTCACTTACAATTTATATTTATCTCATGAAATTTATTATATATATAAAGAATTTCTTTAAATTATTTTGTTTCTAAACTACAAGTAATTGTAGTGCGTAAACCAACAGTTTTATTAGTATGTTTTGATCCTCCAAATTTTATTGTTTTGTTGTGTAACATCTCGTTACCCATGTTAAGGCTAGAATAGTATACAAGAGAAGTTATTGTGAAATTAGAAAGCGCATTTCATGCTCATGCATAATAAGGCATACACATACACGTGAATATTGATTCTTTTTGTACATTAAAATGATTGTACATGCATTCATTGACATATTCTGAGTATAACTGATTATAAATGTGATTATGTTGAGAATTGTGAATTATTTATATTGAAAATCGATATGGAGAATATATGTATTGATTTATAATTTTTGGTGAATTTTAGGAAAATTTTCAAAAATTGTTGAGTATTTTCGGACTAGGAAAAATGATAAGTAGCAAGACAATTGATAAACGGTAGTAGAATTTATTGTCCAATGGCAATGAAAATTTTGATAAATGACTTTGGGATTTATTTAGAAAATGATATTGAAAATTTAGAGAAAATTTGGAATAAAATTTGGAGATGATTGAACTAGTTAAATGAGAACCTAGTTAGAGCCTTAGAAATTGGACAAGTGGCCAAATCAAGTCTTAAAAGCCACGTTTCTTTTAAACTTGAAAGATCAAGTTACTATTGTTCTTGTCTTAATTTCTTCTTCGTGGCTTTCTTCTTTAAGCTTCGTCTTCTTCACATATTTACTCACCAACATCCATCCATGTTGAATCTAGCTTTCTTATTTCTGACTTGCTACTCCCATCTTACTGTTTTCTTACATTTGCTCCAAGAAAACCTAAACTAATTCTTCAAGATGATGTAGTAGGTTGCATGAGAAATTTGGGCTTCTTGATATTTTGAAGAAATTTGATTTTTAACAAGTAAGTATCATGTTAATCCTTACAAGTAGTATGAATATGAGATAAATTTGGTGATTATTTGACATTACATGATCAAGAGAAAAATGGTCATTTTTAATGAACACCGCGGGTATAAGATGAAAACATTGATGTGCTGTTTTTACGTTTTGATGATTAAGATGTCATAAGATAGAGATGAAACGATTTTTGAGTTTGAATGATCAATGAAAATGTGCATGAGAAGAGTGCAAAAAATTCATGAAAAAAATTGATGAGTATATGCTCTGTTTTCTTTTTCGGTTATTCACGTGAATTTTTGGGTGTTTTAGAAATGAGCAAAAAATGAGTTTAGAGTTAAGGAAAAGGTGAAGTCGTGCTTTAAGAAGGATTAAAATGATAAATTGAGGTGAAGTGAAAGTGTTGAAAGAATATGAGAAAGTGCAGCAGAAAAATGGGAAGTGCATAAAAGAAAGAAGCAATGCAGAAAAACGTGAAGGATATGTGTGAATAGACTCTATTTTTTAATCATGGATTTTTTATTTGTTCGTGTGTGAGTTGAGTTGAAATAGATGTAGGAATGATGAGGAAATAGGGAGGATATTAGTTATAAATGGAAGACTTAGCAAAAAGGAAGAAGATAAGAAAGAAAATCTGCAGTTTCGGAAGAAGGAAGAGAAGCATGATTGTGCTTCTGCACAATCGTGACATTAAAGAAGGAATTGGAAAAGCAAGATTGTGACTTTGGTGATCCATCTCGTGGGTCATGATCGTGCACGTGACATCGTACGACTTTGAAGGTTTGTAAAAAAGGAGACAGTTTCGAACATCCTTCAGTATTTTGGCTATAACTTCTTCTCCCAACCTCCAAATGACATGATATAACAAACTCATAACACATTTTCTTCCTCTCCACCAAAATTTATGATCATCTGAAATCATTTGGAAAATATTGATTGATGAATTTGGGACGAAAATGATGAGGACTATTGGAATATTGATAAATGGTGTATTTTTACTGAACATGATTTGGTATTTTGGCTATATCTTGATCTTTAGATTTCCAAATGGGATGATTATTGATTTATATTAAACTAGAGACATATAGCTACAAATTGTCTGAAGAAATAGAAATTTAAGTCTGTCTCTAAAAGTTCCAGAATCTGAAGTGAAATTGAGTACACAATACTGTTGTAGCTTAAGAACAGTTGAAAGTATTTTGAGTTTAACTTTCGTAATACTGAATTAAATTGTATGATCTTGATGTCATTAGAAACTTAAGACATAGGGGAACAATGTTTTAGAAGGAAGTGTTGACAAATTTCTCCATTTTCATGGTCAGAATTGATCATGTAAAGTAGACCCGAAAGTTTGTTTTTAGAAAAATCTGGAGTGATCAATTGGATCATGAAATTGGATTCAAATTGTTTTATTAAGGTGCAAACCCTAAGTACAAGTTTTACTTATGTGAGTTTTGATATATGAATGATTATGTGACTAGAATAATGGAAAGATACTCGGGATTGTCAGTGAACATGCATTGTGCATATTCCATATAATTATGCAAAGTTGTGATGTGTACCAATGTGTATGTATTGCATGATATGGAGGAGCATATTGAGTGCCAACATCTAGACATTGTCAGGACTTTGAGGCAATAGCTTCTAGAGTGATCTGTAAGTAACCTAGATGGTCTCACTTAATTATTTGTTTGCTTAAATTCTATTTTGAATTATCTTATGAATGTGAGATTGGTTGTTTGCTTTCGGACACTGAAGGTCCGAGGGTTGTGATGCATGAATGTGATATTTGAAGTACTACTTGTATGTGAATGTGAAGAAATAAATGTTACTCAACAATTTTGTTGAATGCCAGACCTTGGTCCGATGATAAATATGTTCTGAATGTGAATGTGAAATTACGTGATTGATCGAGAATATGAGAATGTGAAGCATCCATTATATGAATGCATGAAAGATAAAGAAAGTTGTGATCGGAGTTGCCAATATAAAAGCTTAAAGCTCAGATTGTAATTAGAGCCTCAGGCTCAGTTGTGAATGTACCCAGTATCCACTAAGGGATATGGGACATTATTTGATACAGCTTAGTATCCACGAGGTATATGGGCTAGTAAAAAGGCACTCGATCACGACAACAATAATAAGTGAAAGTGAGTCTCACGAGCATTGCATATACATTGTAATACGTATGTTTGACTGATTAAAATGTATTGTTGTCTTGTATTTGAATGAGAATATGATATGTGATGCTTCTTGAAAAATGCAAAGATGTGAATTACATGTTACGTGTATTGATGTGTTGCATGAATTGAGTGAACCATCGATGATGGTTACCTCACTGAGTTCGCAAAATTCACCAAAATTGCATCGTTGATTTTTCAGGACCGAGAGAGGACATTAGCTGCTGAGAGACTCTACAAGAAGCATAATTCTTGTACTTTTGTGAAGAAGAAATGAATTAAAGGTTGGTCGGTTGAGACTGAAGGATTTAGTTAGATATTTTGTATAATTCCTCTTTCATGTAGCATGTTTTGTATTAGGTTTGGATCATGTACATATTTCGGATGATATTGTAAAAGGTACAATGTATATTCGATTTTTAAGAAATGAAATGGAGGAATTCAGTTGGTTTTTAAAATATTGTGTTTTTTCTTCAATATGATACTTTATAAGAGAATATAAATGATGATGCCATGACTAAGTGATTGTAGTGACTACTCTAATATCCCATTATTATAGGTTATGTAATGGAATGTCGACAGGGTGTTTTGGTATGTACTCTATGGCAGTGGATTGTTATTGTTGTCATTCTCTTTGATTGGTATCATTCGGTTTCCACAATTATTAAACTTAAATTTTAGAAGAATTACTTATTCCTTAGAAAAGTAACGTATTCGTAGTGGTTGCCAAGTATCGGGTACCGTTTCGGGTAATTTTTAAATTTATAAAATAGTCCATAATTTTTTTAAAATTGAAAAATAGTAACAATAATTCATTTATTTTATTAATATAATTTTTAATATTTTATTAAAACAACAAAATTTTTAAGGATTTAGGATATTATCAATATTATTTTAAAAATATTAAATATTAATTTACATCTTTTAAAGCAAGTTAGATAAAAATTAAAGAAGCGTTACTTCGTCTTGACTATTTTCAAAACTAGTGTCGACACTTTTACTTTTTAAGCTTCTCCATGACTGGCTGTGAACTCTTCCATCTAACTCTCCCTCTTTCTTTCTACTTTTCATGCTCATAGACATTGGTGGGTCTTTCTCTTCCTCTTCCTCTCTATCTCTCTCTTTGTCCATTATTTTTCTCTTATCAACAACCCATAATCCTATTGATACTTTTCAAAGATTTCTTCTCCATCTTCCACTTTCAGCTTCTTTACTCTGTTTTCCCATTTCAAGATTGATCTGGTTCTAGTTTCACCATGTGCCTAAAATTTTGCAACTTGTTGTCCTTCCCACTTTGCATGGATTGAATTTTCATGGATCCAATTTTAGCATCTTGTATATATATGGTTTTCAAATGAATCTAATTTCAGTTAGGGGTTGTTGGTAACTGCAGGTGGGGGCTTCGATGGTTATGGAGGGACTAGTTGTGGCAACTGCAGATGGGGGCTTCCCACTTTACATGGATTGAATTTTCATGGATCCAATTTTAGCATCATGTATAACATATATATTGGTTTTCAAATGAATCCAATTTCAGTTGGGGTTTGCTGGTAATTGCAGGTGGGGGCTCCGACAGTTGTGGAGGAACGAGTTGTGGCAACTGCAAGTGGGGGCTTTGGTGGCTATGGGATGAGCTTCCAAGTACTTCTCGTTTGCATGTGACGTGTGTGTGATTGCTTCAGTCTGCATCGTGTTACTGTGTTTTAGGTTTGTTAGCAGGATACGCGAAGTAGATATGAGATATCTAACTATTATTGTATATGACCAGATATTAACTAACTAATAAGATACGATAGTAGTAGAGATATTAACTAACTGATAAGATACGATAGCAATAGATCCCTTATGTTGTACTACTCATGTATGTATATTGATCTCATAAGAATGAACTAAATAGATCTCTTTCTTTAAAAAAGTCTTCATAGTTCAGAGCATACCCCAAACCTATCTCGTTTTGAAATACCTTACCTCAGAATTTTGTAAACCTCACACTATGTCAAACAAAACAGTCAATAGTAACCCTCAACCCATCATCATGAACCACGATAGTGCTCCTTTTCCCATCACCATCATCCTTGACGAAACCAATTACCTCCTATGGTCCCAACTGTTAGCCCCTGAATTTTTTTTATTTAATTAAGCATGATTAGCGTAAATTGAAGTATTAATAGATTAAATTAAGCTGGCAATTAATTAGTATGGTAGCATTAATTAAGTTAGGTAGCATGAGTAGATGAAATTAAATGTGTTAGAAGTGGTAAGTTGGGCCTAATG
>JAOSBL010162617.1:0-11526 GCA_027568915.1 Erythroxylum roraimae | reverse complement strand
ATTGTGACTCTTTGTTCTCTACTCATTATTGTTTTCTACTTTAGTTTTTTTGTTTAACTATCATTTTTAATTAAAATCCAAAGTTCAATTCATATACTAGATAATAGGATAATGGTAATTACTAGTATTCATTGTCTTTGTAGGATAAGAACCTTACTTCTTAGTACTAGCTAGAGCTACACTGTGCACTTGCGGTTAATCCAAATATTGGCCTTAAGTTTAGATCAATTAAGTTTTTGGCACCGTTACTAAGGAAAATGATATTAGAAACACTTGAAAGCTATTACTCTAACCATTGCTTTTACATTTATTTTATTTTTTAATTGTATCTTATTATATTTTTGGCACATTCATTTAATTATCTTTTAAACTTCTCTACTTTGACTACGTGTTTGTGGTTTATTTTAAGGATTAAGGTTTAACGTCATCGCCATAACTCATTATGGAAGGATGGAGTAGACAATACTCTTATGGGAGTTATGATATGTCTTCGCAATATGTAACATCACCATGTTAGAAAGAGCAATTTCCTTACATGTTTTCGGAAGCTCAACTGACATCCATGTTGTGTTGTGACATTTGTGGGAGTAATAATTACAATCATAAATATCGAGCACTAACCTATATATAGGAGCAACAGAGCATGTACAATCAACCTCAAGGTGTACTATACGAGATTAGTTATAATTCAAAGTAGAGCAACTCTTACGCTTATAGATGGAATAACTATACTTTGACTGAATATTTAGAGCACCAAGCACCTTAATTTAAGGAGCCAATACCAGAAGATATAGTGGTTAATTTTATTCAAGAATCAAACATGAAGGATTAGAAAATAAAGGTTCGTATACAAAATATGGTGAATCAAGTTAACCAGCTAGTAAAGATATTGTATGAAAAACTGCAGGGGAGTTTGCCTATTACTACTAAATAGATCCTAAAGAATGTGAAATGGCAATCACCCTAATTAGCGAAAAAGAGCTCCTAGAAGAAGAAGAAAAATAGGAATAGAGTATTACAAACAAAATAATGGAACTTTGGGCCGAAATGAAAGCTAGTCGATTCGAATCCAAAGAAAGATTTTCTTGACCTGAATATCTTGAGCATAACACATAATATTATTTGAGCTTATCAATGTATCAGAGTGAAGAAAAGACAAGGGTTGGCTTCATGAATGAAGTGGCATTCCATGAAGATAAGGAGGTAACTGTTGCTGTTGTAGAGGAATAAAATGGTATGACAAAGGTAGTAAACATAGAAGAAGAAGTTTTCATCCTAAAAAAAGGAAGTAAAGGAGTGCAAACGATAATTGAAGAAGAAAACGAGTCAGAAATCTTTGTCTAGGAAAAGAAACAAGAAGAATGGACAAAGGTAGTTGAGAAAGAACTGGTGGAGGAACCCAATAAGGAAACTACTGATGCATTATAGATAACCACCTTAAGTATGGAGGGTTCCCACTTCATTCAAGACAAATTGCTTGCATCAACAAAAGTTTTAAGGAGTTTCATTATCTCTCATTTTATTAACAGTTTGTCATTAAAAAAGAGCATTAATGCAGCTGACAGGATTTATTAATTTGATAAATTATGTTGTTGCTATTATCTTTCAACATATGACTTACTTATATAGGCTACAAAACCTTATACGGAGAAATGAGTGGAAGTAAGCCACTAACTATAGACCCAGGATAAGGGTAACGTGTAAAGTACGTCGAGCTAATAATGTTAAACAAGCACTGCATGGACCGCAACTCATGAATTAGGATAGGTTTTATTTTGAATTTTACGTTATCTCTATTTTCATACTTTGTATTTATTTTCTTTATTGTTATTTTTATTTTGTTTTATTGTTTTATCCCAATTTCTTTATATTTTTCAAGGATAGTAGTATAATATTGGATAGAAAGTAATAAAAATCATAATAAAAAATCGTCTTACTTAAGAAAGTACCAAGTCAACTTTCTCACTTATTATATATACTTATATTGCGTACATTGAAAACAATGTACAATTTTAAGTGTGGGGAAGGGGATAACAATTTCTTAAGTTTATTATAATCTTTGTTATTAAATTTTATTAACTGATATCTTAAATTAGTTGATATATGTCCATCAATACTGTATTGTATTATTGAATATTGATTTGAATTAGTATGAAAATAGATAATTGTTAGAATAAACATGGTTTTCTAAGTCATATTGTTAGTAATCATTGAGATAGTTAATTTGAATGATATTGCATACTATTTACATATATATAACCTATCTTTTTTTTAGGTTTTAAGCCTAAGAGGAAAATTTGAAAATTTTAAAGCACTTTTATTTCTTTCGTGTGTAATATAATGCATTATTGAATAATTCTAAAATTTCTTTTCATTATACATACTGAGATCATATTTATTAAATTAGCAGCATTGAAGTGAAAAAAAAAACACTTAGATTTAACAATTTGTGTGAACTTACTTCTTTGATAATTACGCTACCTTAAATTTATCTTTAGGAATAACCAAGTTGAGCCCTAGCCTTTTAATTGATTATAACCAATTATTAATCTTTATCCCATTTTTCTTAAAGCCTTTCTTTTGTTTTGAACCTTGAAGGCTATTTATATTACTTATTTGTTTGATACTTGAAATTCTTGAAAGGTCCATTTTTCTTTAATTTTGGTACTAAATGCTCAAATTATTGTGATCTAAAAAAAGCATAAAAAAGAATAAAAGTATATGGTACCGATGGAGTTGTAATAAAAGGACCTGTGTACATTGTAAACTAGTTTCTTGTAGTGTCTCTTTAGTAAATTTCATTCAATTACCCTTTTTATTAACCAAATCACACAGTACTTAGGCCCCATTACAACCTATATGAATACCTTTTGATTTTTGTTTTAAGTTTACACATAAGTGGTGGAGTTGTGATAATATTGCATGTCTATAATAATAGTCTTACTTTGCATTGATTTAAAAGTTTGATAACTTTCACCCTAAACACTTGAGTGCATTGAGTGAAATCTTGGTAAGGGTGTAAAGGTTTATACTTTTGATTTCAATGCGATTATCAATGTGATTACTATTAACATTGAGTTAGGAAGTTAATTTTAGGATAATTTTTTAATTATATATTAATTTGATTCAATATGACATGATAATTTATGGTATCAATGGACATATCAAGATTAATGAAGGATGGATGTTGTAAGATTTATAATTTTGATTATGGATGCTTAAGAATAAGCAAAAACTTAAGTATGAGGATGTTTGATAGATATATATTTGACCATATTTATCCAGCCATATTTGATGTATTTTGCTTGATATTTTATACTTTTATTATATATTTGGTACTTAATTCTCTCTAAGTGCATTTAAAGGATATAATTGTCTTCGTGGACTAAAAGGAGAAGAATCCAGATGAAAATGCAGCATAAAATAAAGATTTAAAGCAAATAAGGGATACGTGGTTGTGCCTATGGCTATGTAAGTCTCTCAGCCCATGTAGAATCTTGAATTTTGGAGATTTTAGGTTATACACGGTCCAGTACATGCCCATGTATCAGACCATGTATCTCCTAGAAACTTTAAAAATTACTATAAAAGGACATGAGTGGAGGTAAAATAGGAAAGCAGATTGGCAAGGCAATTCAAAGATTGTTTAGAAGGGGTAATATTGATCCAGAGATGTGGAAAACGCGAAGAAATCATTAACAAATCTAATAGAACACAACATCAAACCTCCCTTGCAAGAACATTCTATAGAAGAGAAAGGGAGATTAAGAATTTTGAACTCTTTGTTTTCTGTTCGTTTTTCTTCCTGCTTATGTTTGATTCAGTTTTATATTATGTGTAACTAACCACTTTAGTGTCTAGGTGTGATGAATGCTATTTGCGATAACAATAAGTTTTGATTATTTATTTTGATTGATTTATTGTGATTCAATTATGTGTTTTTATATATATTCTAATAAATCCATATCATTATTGCATAATCTAATTTTATAATAAAAGATTGAGATATCATACATTTGAACAGATCTACCATAATTGAAAGGAGCTTATTGCAAACCTAAAGATATGTCGATATAAATCCTCTAGATTAGGGTCAAACCTAATAGCTAAATTCACAAATTAGTAAATCAATCTTAAAATCTTTAACCTGAATAATTTTGGTTAATAAATCTAAGATTAGTTATCAGTAGTGTCAAGTGAGTTCTTAGCATACAGTAGGAATTTTCACGGTTCAATAGTCAATAAAAAATTACATAATAAACAATTAATTGTTTAATAGTTTAGGGGGGATTCATTACCTAGACATTAATTCATGATATTGATTGTTCTCTAAGTGATTTTCTTTGTTCTCTACTCATTAGTGTTTCCTACTTTATTTTTTCTATTTAGGTGTCATTTTTAATTAAAAACCAAAATCCAATTCATAAACTAGATAATAGGATAATGGTAATTATTAGTATCCAATGTCTTCATGGATTTGACTCGTACTTATCAGTGTTAGCTATAGCTACGCCATGCACTTGTGGTTAATTTAAATATTAGCCTTAAGTTTAGACCAACCAGTAGACATAATGACATTAAAGAAATAAGTTTTTGGGTTGTTATGCCACTTTCTACTCTAATACTGTAAAAGGGTTGATGCGAATATCATCATATTTCATGTTATTGATAACTTTACGTCTGTTGGCATATACGATTGATGGTTATCCCCTGTGACGATAACCAATATTCAAACTCAAATATTAGGATAAGGTAACTGTTGTTAGTTACCATGGGATAAAACACGTTATCCCAATCATCCCTAACTCCTTAACTGCCTGATCAGTTTTTATTTTTATAAGTACATATAGAGCATACTTTAAAAAAACAATTTAGTCACTGGCTAAAAAACGAAGTTTGAAAAGTGACTGAGTGGCAATTATTAGATAATCACGATCTTTCATTGTTGAATGAGCAAAGACACTTGAATCAGTGGAATCAAGTTGGACCTTTGGTAGATTCAACATATCATGAGTCAGGAACATCGTAAAAGAATCCTTCATTTATTGCTTTGTTTACAGTAATTTTCTATGTAAATCTTCATTGGTATCAGAGCCCAATCATGATTCTTCTCATGTTCCTCAGTGAATCTGGATATGTTGTGCATGGTCTCATTAGTTGTATGTACGACAACGAATAAATGAAAGTACTTATCATATTTGGCTTAAGTCTGTATATCTACAGTGAACCAAACTTGAGAAACCAATTCTATTTGAAGGAATTATTTGATAAATTATTTTTTAATTAATATATGAAAGTGGATCTCATTAGAAAGTAGAATTCATAAGGATTCTAATGGTATATTACATGTGTAAATTGTATATACAGAATGTGAACTATGCTTTATTAATGTTAACAAGACATTTTTGAAGCACAAAACATTAATGTCTGTTGAAGTATGATGATGTGTATGATAGAATGACTTCATGTATGTTATTTATTATGAGTGATATGATTGTTCGGATTTTATATTTATCATATATGATTGATCCTATCACATAAAAAAATCAATATATCACATAAATCTGTAACGTGCTGATTTATGGCATTATTCGCATAATATGATGTGAATTAACCCGTTGATATGGATGTGATTGGAAACTAGATTTTGAGACAACTCTAACGGCATATTACGTGTACAAATCAAAATTTTGGTTAAAAGGTATGACTATTTGAATGTTTAAACATTATTGGTAAAACTCATTTTACCACTGGGCCCAAATGATGATATGTTATAAGAAATATGTTACGGGAGTCAAATGTTCTATTTCTTGAATATTTGATAAAGAGTGGACCCCACATATTTTTAAAGAAAGACAATGACAATTGTTATTAATGTGTAATGCTCATTTTTTGTTGTTGTTGCGTTAGTGTTTACAGAAATAATAATTTTGAGCATAATAAACCAATGAAAAGTTAGTGGGAGTTTTAAATGTCATATTCTGCCTATGCCAAAATTTAATTATTGGTTTATTTATTTATTTCTTATTTTCATGAAAAAGAAAATAAATGTCAATATATCTATGAAAATTCCAAAAATTTGTAAAAAATATTCTTGCTATATTTGAATATTTGCTTGAGATTATTTTTTTGCTAGAATTGGTTATAAGTGATTGTTTTGGCAATTTTCAAAATTACTTGATTTAGTAATTTCGTTTAAGGCATGTTTGTAATTGAATGTTACAAAATTTTAAAAACATGCTAGTATACCAAATATGATGTATATATAAGTGGGATTATATTGAGTTGAGTAAATTTTATTCCTCAATATATGATTTTTTTGTTAGGCAAAATTATTTAAATAATTATGTGTTGGAAACTTTATGATGTAATGTGATTCTGCAAGTATCAAAGTCTGCTTTAGTCATTTATGTTTCAGTATAATTATTTAATATGATTGTTGCTACAAAATTGATGTATATATGGTGCTAATCGAGATTTATTCAAATATTACTGCTTAACACTGTCGAGATCATGAAGCTTATGATAGCTAGAAAAAGAAAAGCAATATCGTTCGCATCACGTTGCTCAGTAGTATGGAGAATGATCTCATATGCGAGTATGAGCATTACCCCACTACAAATGCCTTATGGATGACTTTGAATATGAAATTTGGAAAGGCTTCCACAACTCAGCTATGTGGCCTGACTTTTAAATTTGATAGCTATAAAAAGCTTTTTAATCCTTCAATGAAAAAGCATTTGAGAGTCATGTCTGGCATGATATCTGAGTTGAAAGTGACTGGAAGAAATCTTTGCAATGAGCAACAAATCCAGGCGATGATTCGATCACTTCCTGATAATTGGGAGGACATGAGGGTCAATCTAACACATAATGACAACATAAAAACCTTTGAGGCTATTGCATATCATTTAGAGTCAGAGAAAGAAGGCTGAGGGGCTGCCAAACCTCCAAATGTGTTGGTTGCTGAGTTTAGTTCTCGTAAATCATTCAAGCCTAAGAGAAAATGGACTGGAGGTGCTTTCAAAGGAAATGATGAATCTAGGCCTAATAAGAAAGCAAAGCACAAGAGGGGAAAATGAACTAGCAAAAAGGACAAAAGCAAGATGAACTGCTAAAATTACGGTCAAATGAGGCATTTCGCTCATGAGTGCACTGAGCCAAAAAAGGTACAAGAGATACACCTTGACCATATTCCTTGTGTTACTTACTATGTAGCTACTACTGTGTTAGTTGTTGAATCTCTCCATACGTGGATTGCAGACTCAGGTGCAATTGATCATGTCACGAGGGACCATGTACGGTTCGTTGATTATTGTCGAATTCCAGTTGGTAGCATTAAAGTATACATGGGGAATTATTCTAGTGTTGACGTGCATGGCATCAGCTCTTATAAACTAGATGCGAAATGGTCGCCCATTATATCTCCACGATGTATTTTATGCTCTGGATATTCAACAAAGTTTACTTTATGTTCTTACTTTGCTTAAGCTTAGTTTTCGCATGATGCTTGAGAATAATCGTTTGATTTTTTTTGGAACAATTATTATGGTTCTAGTTATGTTATGAATCTTTTTATGTTTTTGGATATTCTTAATAGTCCTAATATTCATAATAGTTCATTTTCGCTACTTGCTTCTTTTGATAATAGAAATAATGATTCACTTATATGGCATAATAGATTGGGCCATATTGTGCAAGACAAAATGAAATGGCTAGTTAGAGAAGGTTTTCTAAGCCCACTCGCTAAAATAGACTTGCCCACGTGTGATCATTGTTTAGTAGGAAAGTTAAACAGAAAACCTTTTGCAAAGGCTCAAAGGGCAAACTTTCCTTTACATTTAACCCATTTTGACATCTTTGGACCATTAAATATGAGGGCAAGGCATGGTAATTCTTATTTTATCACATTTATAGATGATTATATGTGCTTTGGTCATGTCTATTTGATCTCCCACAAATCTGAAGCTTTGGATTGCTTTAGAAAATATAGAAAATATATTGATAAGGTTGAGAATCAATTAGATAGATAAATCAAAAGTTTAAGAACTGACCGAGGCTACGAGCATCTATCTATTCAATTTAAAGAATTATGTGAAAGAAAAGGAATTATCAAACAATTAACGATTCTAAGAACCCCGCAACAAAATGGTATAGCGAAAAGAAGGAATTGCACTTTACTTGACATGGTTAGGCCAATGATGGCGTAAGTAAATTTGCATGTTTCTTATTGGGGAGATGTATTGCTGACAGCAGCCTATGTACTTAATCATGTGGCCCCTAAATTTGTTTATTCTACCCCTTATGAACTTTCGACAAACAAAAAGCCAAGTTTGGATTGTCTACAAGCATAGGGTTGTGCTACTTACATAACGGCACTTTTCATTGACATGGAAAGTTGGGACCTAAGGGAAAGAAATGAATCTTTATAATATATTATGAACACTTAAAAGGTTATATGTTCATCGGTGAGTAGCAAGATGGAAGTGTAACTGAAATTGAGTCACGAGATGTAGAATTTTTAAAAAGAGAGTTCCCTAGCAAACGTGAGGTGACTGAGAATCTAAAACTCTTTGAACTAGAAGACACTGAGATTGGCGCATCTCTCAACCCAGTTGAAACTGAGGAATTAATTAATCAACAACTTGGAGATAGTAGGAGTGACATCCCTTCTAGTTCAGTACAACCTAATGAGAGTTCTGAAGATCTTCTTCCTCGAAGGAGCAAACATGGAAATATTCCCCGTCTTTATTTTAGGATTGAGGGGGAATCTTTCATGGCTGTTGCTAATGATGAAGATGAGCCTAGAATTACTATAAGGCTATCTCATCAAAAGCTAGTAAGGAATGGATTAATGGTATAAAGGATGAAATAGAATCTATGAAGACCAACAAAGTCTGGGACTTGGTTGATCTTCCTTCTAGGCGAAAAGCTATTAGGAACAAATGGGTTCTCAAGATCAAACGCCAGGCAGATGGTTCCATTAAATGTACAAGGCTCGGCTTGTGGCCAAAGGCTAAACACAACAAGAGGGTATATATTATAAGGAAACTTTTTCACCAGCGGTCAGGTTTGCCTTAGTTCGTCTTATTTTGGCCCTTGTTGCATATTTTGATATGGAACTTTACCAAATGGGTGTTAAGACTGCATTTCTCAATGAAGGATTGGATGAAGAAATATATACGAAACAACTAATTGGTTTTATTGCAGAAGGCCAAGAGCACAAAGTTTGCAAGCTCAATCAATTTATTTATGCTTTAAAGCAATCATCTAGACAATGGTATCTTAAATTTCATCAAGTCATCGTAAACGATGGGTTCAAGATGGTTGAGGAAGACCATTGTGTGTATCTTAGGCATTCTAAGAGAATTTTCGTAATTCTATCATTATATGAGGATGATATTATGTTAGCCAAAAATGATAAGGAGTTGATAGTTACCCCTAAAAAGTGGTTGTCATCAAATTTTGAAATGAAGGACATAGGTGAAGCAAATTATGTACTTGGAGTGAAAATCGCTCACGATCACTCTAAGAGACTTTTTGGTTTGTCATAAGAGACTTACTTAAGACAAGTATTTGAACAGTTTCAAATGCATAATTGCAAACCCATTGATACTCCTATGGCTAAAGGTGAATCCTTAAGTCTTAATAACTGCCCTAAAACTCCTGAAGAAAAGGAGAAAATGAGTTATGTTCCATATGCGAATGTCGTTGGTAAATTGATGTATGCCACGATGTGCACTTGACCTGACATTTGTTTTGTAGTAGTTTAGTAAGTCGTTTCCAAGCAAACCATTTTTAGATCATTGGAAAATTGTTAAAAGGATTCTTTGCTACATACAAGGGACTCCGTAACACCCTAGATCACCCTCTTATAGATATTGTCTACTTTGGGCCTTGGCCCAGCCAAGCCCTTATGGTTTTGCTTTTCCCGAGGCCTTCCCAAGAGGTCACCTATCCTAGAACTACTCTCACCCAAGCACATTTAACCTCGGAGTTCTGATGGGATCCGGAGCATTAGGCCATGGAAAACGCGTCCGTAAGGGAGAGGTATCCGTACCCTTATGAGGCGTACTTTGTTCCCCTCTCCAACCGATGTGGGATCTCACACTCTCCACCCCCTTAGGGCCCTGCCCTCTTTGGAGTCCAGCCTAGCTGATACAATGGTTCGGGTATCGACTCTGATATCACTTGTAACATCCCAGATTACCCGCTTACAGATATTGTCCGCTTTAGGCCTTGGCCCAGCTAAGCTCTCACAGTTTTGCTTTTCCCGAGGCCTTCCCAAGAGGACACCCATCCTAGAACTACTCTCACCCAAGCACATTTAACCTCGGAGTTCTAATGGGATCTGGAGTATTAAGCCATGGAAAACACGTCTGTAAGGGAGAGGTATCCGTACCCTTATAAGGCATACTTTGTTCCCCTCTCCAACCGATGTGGGATCTAAATGAGCGTAAGGTTCGGATTTACGACTTATTGGATATTCTGACACTGATTGGGGCGAAGATCTAAATGAGCGTAAATCAACCTTTGGATATGCTTTCTTAGTCAAAAATGGCACTATTTCCTGGACGAGTAAGAAATAAGCCTGTATATCTTTATCCACGATGGAAGCAGAATTTGTGGCTTGTACGTTAGTTGTGCAAGAAGAAATGTGACTTAAAAGGTTCCTTGAGGATCTTGATGTGTTTAAAGATGCATCTCAGCCTATCACTGTCTATTGTGATAATACGATTGTTTTAGATTTTATCAAAGATCCCAAGTATCATAGAAGAACCAAACAATTGATCTAAGGAATAATTTTATTTGACAAATAGTGGCACAACGAGATGTGGTTTTATAGCACATTTCTAAGAACCAAATGGTTGTTGACCTTTTGACTAAACCTATATCGAGAGATATATTTTTGGGTCATATGAAGACATTAGGGTTACGTAGGATTTGAGCTTAAGATGTAAAATGTAAACACCACTTAATCTTTTGAATTATTGAACAATATCTTGATTTTATCATCTTTATGTATTTGCATGCATTGGTGATAGTTAGCACATACATATCTGTTTTTTTTTATATATAGAAATAAGTTGGTTGACTCTCTCACATGAGTAATTATCCTTTTAGGTGATGTTGAGGGTGACCAAAAGATGAGACACTTATATTATCACCTTAGCTAGATGTAAAGATGAGATATAATAGTTAGATCACATATGGAGCACCCAAAATCCATATATGCTTTTTTCTAAGCCGAATGTGAGATCTCTATTATATTTGATTGAATTAGAGAATATAGAAAGATCCCGAGTAAGGTTCTTAAACAACAACTTGACTAAGATTTGTACGATATCTTTTTTGATATATCGTAGCATGCATTCATACACATGATGTTGGGCCCCGTTCCCGAAGCCCAACCATGGTGCTGGACCCCGTGCCCCGAGCCCAACTATCCGAAGTCAAAAGACGAAAAGCGTTAGCGGGTTTCCTTATAGGGTTATCTCGAAGAACCCTCAATTTCTTTCGATCAAT
>JAOSBL010162580.1:0-11529 GCA_027568915.1 Erythroxylum roraimae | reverse complement strand
ATTATCCATACACAATACCCAAATCAATTAAAATAGGATAACATAATCAATTCCTAATGAGAGAAAGAAACAAAAAAATAATTAACTCGGGTCGTCGGTGTCGAAGTTACCTCCGAACCGGCGTTGGGACGCCTAGCCCTTCATAGGTATTTTCGAAAAAATTACTTCATCCCCCATCCAACGTCCCTATTTAAATACCCCTTCGATTTCTCACTATTCACTGTAGCTGATGAGACGAATTAATTTCGTCCCATATTAAATCCTTCTCCATTGCGCTGTTTGTTTCCTCGTCTGTGCAGACTTCTCCACTATGCCCAGCTGAGCTGCAGCCTCCACGCCAGCACGACACGCCCGCAGCCCAGCCAAGCCTTCCTGGCTCCTCGCGTCTGCGCCTGCTGCTTGTTGCTCTAACCTCACTGTAGCTGCTTGATGGAACAATTAAGTTTGAGTCCCTCTTTAAAACCTCATCTGTGCTCCCGTACGCTGCGCTAAATGCTTGCGTACGCTGTTCTATTCTCATGCGCTGCCGTTTAGCTTCCATTACGTTGCCGTTTAGCTTCTCGTATGTGCAGCGTTTTGGCATGGAATGCCTTACTTCTTCTTGCTTCAATTGTGCTGCTAATAATTCACATAATTACATGCAAATTTCATGCACGTGAGTGATAATTTCTAGTAACCCTCTTCCATGAGTTTTATGTTTTATCTTGTCTTCTCTTGCTCCAATATTTATCATTTTTGTTCGACGAAGACAAGTGAATATGAATCTTCAGAAAATAACCCAAATGGAGTACTTTCGACTCACTTAAATTTCATTGCTCCAAAATTATACCTAAAATCATATATGAATTAAAGTGAGTATTTTAAACATTTTCATGTCAATAATCGCTAAGTGTAAATGATTAAATATATTAACAATCAAATACATATCAATTTCCCCCACACTTAGCTTTTGTCCGTCCTCGTGCAAAACATCCAAATTAAGCTCAAAGACCTGAAACATTTACTCTATTTCCATATTTTTCCAAGACTATATAATCATAAACAATGATAAGTGAGTTTCAAAAATCATAACAAGAAATCAACATTCCAAGCTCTTACTCATGATCATCTAACATTCAATATCTTCAAAAACTGAGCAATCTAATAGTAGACTCGGAAAATGTGTTTAACTAAAATATATCAAAGGGTACACTTAACACCATTCATTATCATGACAATCCATAACTTTGCATATCATTTCATTTCTCCACCACTAATGTTCACATGAAAAATCATGAATCATAGGACTTTTTAGGGTTATAATGTGGGCAAAGGTAAGGTGAGATATATTTGGGTTAAGTAGCATAAAAGCCATCAAAGCTAGTGAAAAAAAAGCAACACTCTCAAAAACTGGGTACCGTCAGCTATGACAAATGCAACATTTATATTTCACAACCTCATTCAGCTCTCACACACAAGCCACATGAAGCATATACCAATCCGAAAGAATCACTCATACAATTTATGCCAATGAAATCACAAGTGAACTTTCCATGCTAACCTCTACCTCATATTCAACATACTCAAATAACACATCCATTACAATTCTAAGAAGATGCATAAACCATAAACAACTTTTCAACACATATGTAATCCTTCCTTGATACATTTATTTGAAGCACTTGTTTTCCATTTTTTCCATTTTCTTTTCTTTTCATTTTCTTTTTTCTTTTTTCTTTTTTTCTTTCTTTTCCTTATAAAATTGAAATAAACTACATCAACTTGGGAATTTCAATGATAAGACATAAAATAAAATCTCAAGATTATAACCAACCCTCACATATGTACACCCCCACGCTTAGAATTTTGTATATCCACAAACTCAACAATCACAAATGTTCCACTAGCTTTATGACTTGGGTAGGACATTTGGTTAAGTTTAAAAGCATAAAATATGGTTTATGCAAAAAGAAAGGTATATAAGGGTATTAACAAGGGAAAAATCATGTCAATAGGATAGGTTATTTGGCTAATGTAGTTTATGAAAAACAAAAATTGCCTAATCATATCCATGTTAATGCATGTGATAAAAACGTGATCTCGAATAGAAATTCAATGCAAAATGAGGACGTACATGTCATAAAGGTTACACATTATCAAAAGGCAATGAGCCTGATATGGATGTGTCAGTCAAATAAGGCTCAAAATCTCACCGGCTTTGTCTATCATTAGTCACTACTCACAAGAGTAAAAAGTACATGCTAAAGTTACTATGAAGTTCTCTAGTCAAAATACACTCTAATCATGATTATATAATCCCAGAAGCAATAGAAAACGAGAAAATGTTTGTTTCATTTGTTTTATTCTTTCTCCCATTTTGATTGAAAACTTAAAAACAAGTAAGACAAACAAATTCAAAAACACACATGCATATAAAAAGTAGTGCGGAAATGTAAATGAAAAGAAATTTACTTCCCTTGGGTTACCTCCCAAGAAGCGCCTTTGCTTAGGGTCGCTGGCTCGACTCCTTCTTTTCCTCACGTGACAAAATTGTGATCTTCGGGTATTACAGTTAGTGCCACTTCCACGCGGGGTAGTTCCGGATAGGGCCTTAGTTGATCATCATCCTCCTTCAACGTCTTCCCTATCCTTAGCTTCTTAATCTCGACTAAGTCCATACACTCTGGAAATATTTCGAACATCTCTTCACCTTTTTCTTTATCATTTAACTCATCTAATATGTTATGTAAAGGTAAATAGTTAGTTTCAAAAATAATTATAGACTCAATGTTTACCTCCAAGCTAAAAGATATGTCCTTTGTGGCTTCGAGCTCCTTCTCCACTTCTTTGGCAAAAACAATTTGTTGAGGGTTGACCTCAAAATTCTCAAGCTCCTCATCACTTTGCAAAATTTTCGCACAAACGTCAATTGGGTACACCTCTGGTTGATACGACTGCTCCTCTTCGCTTTGCGATTCTAGGCGATCACGACTTATTGCCATCTAACCCATTAGGTGTTCCATCCTCTGTTGGCTTGTTTTGGTCTCTTGTCGAAATTCTTGCAATTCCTGCTGCATATTTTGTAGAAATTGTAAATTGTTAGCAGCCATATTATTTACAAGTTCTTTTAAAGAAGCAATTGAATTGTGTTGGCTTTTCGAATCTTGGGCATTAGACCATGTGTTTTTGGAAATTGCCCTCCATCCTTCTGGAATTGTAAAGTATTCTCCTGCAATTGCAGCATCAACTCTTCCAAAGATGGATCGGAGTTGTGATAGGAAGCTTCTGGTCAGTACGAGAATTGTTGTGCATCCTGCATACTATCATGGAAGTAATTCTGATGATTATCCCATCCATAACAAAAGTTAGGTTGATCAGTCCAAACATTGTTATAGGATTAAGAATATGAATTATAAAAGAAATTACTTCTGTCCATATCGAATTTTTTTCAAACACAAAATAAAAAAATGAAAAGATCACAAAAATAACAGAAAAGAAATCACTTACGAACAAATATATACAAAACACCAATTAAATCACAAACAAAAACTAAAACGCTGCACTCCCCGACAACGTTGCCAAAATTTGACCGCGCGTCGTTACGCTAGTCAAAATAAAATAACTAGACCTACTACTATAGCAGTGGTGAGTCTAGGTCGATCCTATAGAAGGTATGTGTAAAGTTTATGAAATGAAATTAACTGGTGCTTAGGTTTAAGGGGGAGGGGGGTTTTGGATTTTTGGGATAAGAAAATAAAATAAAATAAACTAATAAAAACAAATTAAAGAAAACATGCAAAAATGATAAATGTGGGGAATTCGGCAAGGACCCGGTTCTTTGGTTCAATCTTGGCCTACGCCCTGACTAAGCATATTTTATTAATTTGTTGTTCTTTAACCTCTGCTAGCAACTATTAACTGTGGGTTAAAAATTAACCCGAGTTTTCCCTTAGGTTTTGTTTAATCAAGATACGATCATTAATTAAACCTAACCACCGAACAACTTAGGATACGATCTCTAGATTTAATTAGGCAGAAGCATTACGAATTAGAAAAACTGATTAATCAAGGCAACAACTATATACGATGCGTCATTTAACCTAGGTCATGTTATCCCTAATGATTATGAATCATTAGTCGCTATATATGAATTTCAATATAACAATTACGGATTATATCGAAATTCTAGCAATGGGTTTGAAATTAACGATTCAATGAACGCATTAAAACCATCAATTCACAATACCTAATGGGTTCATACACAGATAATCGAACAATAACAAAAATTTGATTATCCATGCACAATACCCAATCAATTAAAATAGGATAACACAATAAATTCCTAATGAGAGAAAGAAACAACAAAAAAAATTAAAAAAATACTTAACCCAGGTCATCGGCGTCGATGTTACCTTCGAACCGGTGTCGGGATGCCTAGCCCTTTATAGGTATTTTCGAAAAAATTACTTCAGCCCCCATCCAATGTCCCTACTTAAATACCCCTTCGATTTCTCACTATTCACTGTAGCTGATGGGATGAATTAATTTTGTCCCATCTTAAATCCTTCTCCATTGTGCTGCTTGTTTCCTCTTCTGTGCAGGCTTCTCCATTGTGCCCAGCTGAGCTGCAGCCTCCACGCCAGCACGTCACGCCTGCAGCCCAGCCAAGCCTTCCTGGCTTCTCGCGTCTGCGCCTGCTGCTTGTTGCTCTCACCTCACTGTAGCTGCTTGATGGGACAATTAAGTTTGAGTCCCTCTTTAAACCTCATCTGCGCTCCCGTGTGCTGCATTTAATGCAGCATACGCTGCGTGTTTAACGCAGCATTTCATGCCTCTGTTCTCTTCTCATTCGTTGCTGTTTATTCCATTACTTTGCTGTTTTGCTTCTCGTATGTGCAGCGTTTTGGCATGGAATGCCTTGCTTCTTCTTGCTTCAATTGTGCTGCTAATAATTCACATAATTGCATGCAAATTTCATGCACGTGAGTGATGATTTCCAGCAACCCTCTTCCATGAGTTTTATGTTTTATCTTGTCTTCTCTTGCTCCAATATTTATCATTTTTGTTCGACGAAGACAAGTGAATATGAATCTTCAGAAAATAACCCAAATGCAGTACTTTCGACTCACTTTAATTTCATTGATCCAAAATTGTACCTAAAATCATATATGAATTAAAGTGAGTATTTTAAACATGTTCATGTCAATAATCGCTAAGTGTAAATGATTAAATATATTAACAATTAAACACATATCAGGGTCATTAAGGGATTGCAAGATCGTGCATCGTGACAATGGAGGATTAATTGGAAGTGGACGATCGTGCATAGTGAAGGTATACTATAGTTTGACAACTTTAAACACCCTTCACTCTTTTGACCATAACTTCTTCTCTGGACCTCCGATTGACTTGAAATTTGGACCACAAACTCCTCACACATTTATCTTCCTCTCCACCAAATTTAACTGTCATCTTAATTCATTAATAATGTATTTTTGTTTACCAAATGTTCAGGTCTGGAATTTTGGAGTTGTTATAAAAATGAATGAGAGTTTGGGTATTGTATGATCATATAATGTTAGAATAACATTGGTGAATGATTGATTGATGATATTATAATTTATTGAGGTGTTAACCTAAGTTCAAGTTAGACATATATGAGTTTCGAAGTATGAATGATCATGAGATTAAAATAAAGGAAAAATACCTAGGATTGTCATTGAGCATGCATTGTACATAATTCAAATACACATTTGTGCATCAATGAATTCTTATAATTGTACAAATTTTTGTGTAAATATGTATGTATTGCATGATTTAGAAGAGCTTATTGAGCAACAACATCCAGACATTGTCGGGACTTCGAGGCAATAGCTTTTTGGAGGAAACTGTGAGTCGACCTAGATGATCTTAGTTTAAATGATTGTTATGTTTAAATTCTATATTGAATGATTATGTGATGTGATTGTACTGATTCCAGACATTGAATGTCGGAGGCTTTTGATGCATGAATATCATATTAGAAGTGCTCCTTGTATGTGAATTTGACGAAATAAGTGATACTCAACTTGATTGTTGAATGTTGGATCAAGTTCTAAAGAAAAATGTGAATGTGTATTTGAATGAAATAAGTGATTCTCAACGTATATGTTGAATGCCGGACCAAGGTTTGATGACAAACGTGAATGAAAATGCGATAGTGAATATGACTGTATAATATGGAGCACTTTTGATTGACTGAATATATGTGTGCATTTCATTACATGAATGCATGAAACATAAAGGCTGTTGTAACTATAGTAGCCACCGAAAAAGAGCTTAAAGCATAGAAAGTAAAAAAGAGCTTAACGCTTAGAATGTGATAAGAGCCTCTGGCTCAGTTGTGAATGTACCTGTTATCCACTAAGGGATATGGGACATTAACTAAAACAAGCTCCGTATCCACAAGAGATATGAGCTAGTAAAAAGACACTCGGTCATAACAAAGTAATAAATGAAAGTGAATCTCATGTGCATTGCATTTATAATTGATATATATGTTTTAAATGATCAAAATGATCTGTTTGACTGCAATGAATGTGATATGTGAAGTAAGTGTTATGGGATGCTACATGATAAATGAAGTGATGTGAATTATGTGAAAATATGATGTGATATGTTATATGATTTGAGTGAACCATCGAGGATGGTTAACTCACTGAGTTTACAAAACTCACCAAAATTGCAACGTGACATTTTAGGTTTAGAGGAGATATCCAGTTAGGCTAATTGGAGTGTAGCCATTGAAATCAGATATCGGCTAAGGGTTAGGATCAGTTTGCACCTGCATATGTCTTCATTGACTTTAGTTTTTGAATTATATTTCTGCAAATATTGTGCAATGTATGTGTGTAAATTGTAAAGTGTAATAACAATTGTGGCGAGTGATGTTTGTAAATGAAATGGGCCTAAGTGACTACTGGAATTTTGATGATATGTATAATGAGTGTAGTAACACTTGTGAATGAAAATGTTTATGAATAAAGTGGGCCCGATTTGTTTATTGATTTTTTGCATATGCGTGTGATATTTTTGAAAATTTTATAATGACCTTCGATTGGTTGACTGTTCTAGTATACCACCCTGGCGGGGTACGTACTCGGATATCACTCAGGATGTCGGGTACGTGACTAGTGAGAGTGGGGTGCTACAATAAATGTGAGTCATTTTACACTTATTAATTAACTCCATTTATGTAAAAAGACCAATTCGCGTTTTCATGGATTACTACACATATAAATTGGACTAAATCCCAAAAATATTCCATAGCTGTCTCACCATCAAATTGACCATGGGATACTTTAATTAGGATTAATACTTAGTAATTGGATGCCTCGAAAATTTTGAATGGGTTTAAAATCATTATACCCATAATTTTCCAAAAAGGGCATTTTTCCCTAAACTTATAAAATTCTCAAAATTCAATCGATTGGTCTTGTTTTCGAACCGTTTCAAAATCATTTGACTCTGAAAATACTGTTTACCCTGGTTCGCTATTCATCTGGAAATACTATTCACCTATAATAAAATATATGAACCGATAGAAGGGAAAGTTGGGGTTTTACAACTACCACCTTCATTTTCATGTACGTTCTCTTAAACATTCAAGGAAGCTTTACACAATGCATAGTATATACAGTCACATGTTCATCTAATAGCTACTTAACACAAAATGAGATATATAAAATAAAGAACGAGAGCAAATTCAGATGATACTAAAAACCTTGAAGAAGAAGATCATCCATTGAACCTAATCAGTGATTAGACTTTGATAAGCAGATTTGTTGTGCATCAATTTGTTTTTTGGGAAGGAGAATTCTGTCAGATACCTCCTATAGCTATAGGAGTTGATTTTTGCTATCAAAAACTATCTACCACATCGACATTTCGTGATGAATTTATATTAATAGTTTTATTTTGAAAAGTTCATAAAAACAAAAATAAGTCATAGATAATAATCAATATAGAAGCAAAGTGTATAATTTAATAAGGAAACAAAAAATTATATGAAGTTATATGCAATTAATATAATATTCATAGAAGAAGGAAAGATCATTAGAACTTAATTTTTAACTAGCCCAAAATCCCCTGTACAATCATATTCTATGTTTTCCAATCACCCTTAAAGATAAATAAAACCTAGAGAACATGCCACAGATTAATAACTGATTTGACATCTTTAAAAATAAAAGACTTCTTATTTGAATGTTCCAACATTGTAGCAATGTTAGTTTTGTGATTTGTTAACTGAGACAACTTCATATGAAAAGGTTAAGGATGTTAATTGTGTATGTATTATCTTTAAGGGATGCAGAATTAAGTCTACTTTCCTCTAAAGCCATTATTATGATAAAAAGAGTTGGGTCCCTCAAGCCCCTCATCTGATATGAAGAGAACTATTGTCATGGAACTCAAAATAGAAGTCAATTCATAGATGGAGCATGTATATTACTTCTCATTCATTTTTTTATATTTAAATATAGCATTCAACCTATATTTTTTGACATCTATTTACTTTTTTAAATTGAGAACAAAAAGATGAGATTAGAAGTAAAAAGGTTATTAATGTTGAAGGAAGATATAAGATTAACTTCCCATCATGGTTTATGAATCGAGTAAGTTATTGATGGAATATTATGAACTTACAGAAATTTGTAGGTCAGATTAATTTCTAATTATATTTTGTCCTACAAATGATATGTTTATATAATTGTAAATTGTAAAAGGTGATGACAACATTAAATGCTTTGACATGTGGGCCTCATATGTGTCACAAAAAATATACAGGTTGCATTATTAATGGAGTTTATTTTGACATAAAAGATCGTGAAAGTTGACTTAGAAGCTAAAATTGTGGGTTTACTATTGAGTGACAACATGACAACGATTTTATTGACTTCTACAGTGTCGTCTCAGAAATAATAGAGTTGTATTACATCAAAGATAAAAAGGTTATTCTATTTAAGTGCAAATGGTTTAATCTTGATGACATAAAAGTGAATTACAATATTAATAGCATCAATGTTAATAACACATGGTATGATAATGACTCTTTTGTGTTTGCAAGTCAAGTGAAGCAAGTATTCTACCTCAACAACATTGTATTGGGCAACAATTGGAAAGTTGTTCAACAGTTTCAACCCCAAAATCTTTTTGATTTGTGTGAAAGGGAAAATGGTGCAATGGGTGAAGATGGTGATGAAGTATATCAAGAGATTGAATCAAAACTGAATAATGGAGCTTTACAAATAGAAAAATGTAGATATATATGATCATTCTATAGGAGAGATGTTGATCCCAATATACTATAAGCAAATGAAGTACAAGCCAATCTTGTTATAGAAAGAGCTGAAGATTCTATTGAGGATGAATTATATGACAATAATGATACTTTGGCTAAATATAGTAGTGATGAAGAGTCAAATCATAATGTAATTAATGATGATGATTTTCAAGATCATGACCATGATAGTTGAAGGTAGTAAAAGTGTTCTTTATATTGTTTGAAATGTAATGTTGGTAACATTTATGTTAATGCGTATTGTTGATGATTAAGTTATGTTAATATGTATTGTTCATGTTTGAGTTATGTTAATGGAGATTTTTGATGATTGAGTTATGTTAATCTGGATTATTGATGATTGAGTTATGTTAATGCGTATTGTTGATGTTTGAGTTATGTTAATATGTATTATCTATTTTTGATATTTGAGTTATGTTAATGTGGATTGTTTATGTTTGAGTTATGTTAATATGGATTGTTAATGATTGAGTTATTTTAATGCTGATTATTAATGATTAAGTTATGTTAATATGGGTTGTTGATGGTTTGATTTATGTTAATGCGGGTTGTTGATGATTGAATTATATTAATACAGATCGTTGATGATTGACTTATGTTAATGTGGATTATTGATAGTTGTGTTATGATAATACGAATTGTTGATGATTGAATGTATGTCTCTAATGATGATTGGATGTATTGTATTGTTAACAAAATTTATGTTTGTTTTTGTAGATATCCAATATAATGGCATTTCATAGAAATAAAGGAAAGAAGGTGGTAGGTATCAAAATTATTAAACGAAGGGATTTGCAACTTTAACCAGATCAATTAGTTTTTAGCCCATAACAACATTTGACCTTAGCAACTAATGAAGCAAATCAATAACAACCTCGTTCTTCCTCAAACAACAATGAATCAACTAGTATTGAGGGATCTGCAGGTTTGTTAATCTTTAACACCTACAAATATACTTATGCTCAATGTTGAGCAAGTTTTACTTCTAATAAAATCCCTAATATCTGCAAGTATACAGATCATAAACTTGTAGTATTAAAGTTTTTGATCCCACGAGGAGTTGGTGAACTAATCTAATTCTAAGTTATCTAAGGCCTAAAAAGATTATTAAAAAATAAAAACTAAACAAAAAATTAAATTATAAAATCAACACACAAGGGATCAAATTAAGCACACAAGGAATCAAATTAAGCACCACCAAATTAACAATAGATATTATATAAGGAAGATTAGCCAATTATGAGAAGGAGGATTTATTTTATCATCAAATGCTAACATGATTACTTTTGAGTTAATACGATATTGGTCCTAAACTTTTGAAGGGTGGATTTTTCTCTCTCAAGTTATAATCATTAAACCCTAAATCATAACCCCTAATTAAATTATGGAATTTTCAATCTCTTAATTAACAAAAAACGCACAAATCCAATTAGATCTTAAGCCTTCTAATAGTCTACACTAGATCTTTATTCGTATAAATTTTTGATTTGATTATTTGTGTGATCTATTAGATTGTTTAACTCTCATTACCCAATCTGATCATTTTGATATCAGTTCACTCTCTCGATTTGTTACTGAAGCATGCAAATACAACAAATAACCATAATACCCAATGTATTAACATCAAAAGAAATCACATTAACATTGATTCAAGAACAAATCCTTAAAGAAGTTTAGAACATCATCATCAAACCTAAATCCATAACTATCAAATCCATCAAAAGAAAGAACAATAAAGTTTAAATGAAACATCATTTGGAAGGGTCCGAATAGATCAAAAAGATAGTAGCATTGCAGCTTTTCTTCTCCTTCCTCCTTTCTCTTCCTTCTCTCTTCTTCTTTCTCTTCCTTGGATCTTTCTCAAAGTGACAGAAATGGAGCTTCCTTTTTGGTCTACCTTCTTTTCTTTATATAGTCTTTTCTATTTTAGGTAAACCCTAGGGTTTTCTCGAGTCCAAAAAGTCCCAAATGTCCCTTGGTAAGTCGCGTTTGGGATGCTATTCGTGCTGTCTATCACGCGGGCCACTATCGTGGCATTATTCTCTATCAAGATAGTGGCAGACCACGCCACAATCGTGGCCCCCCCTAACTAGTTCTGTCAAGATCATGGGCCTGGGTCTGACTCCAGGTGTCGGGCACCGTTACCGGAACCCAACTTCTTCACAAATCCATAACAAATATCCATTCTTTTACTTGCTCTGATACCACAA
>JAOSBL010162547.1:0-11531 GCA_027568915.1 Erythroxylum roraimae | reverse complement strand
ATTGAAGTGCTTTTTGTGTATGAATTGATGGTTATGATTTGTATATGAAGAATTAAATGAATCGAGGTTGGGGAATTAATGAATTTCAAATGGGACATTGAATTTTGTTTGAATGATATTGAAAAAAAAATATACCGATTTGGATTGGTTTAGATCAGGATCGTCTTATAGCTTTCCAACGAGTTTGTTTGTTTTCTTCTAAAGTATGCGTTTTCGGATATCGGAGTAGTGTTTTGCCCTTAAGTGTTTTGTTTTCTTCGATTCCTTCGCTTTCTTTGTTTCCGAGCCTTTCGATTTCTTTGGCTCCTTAAGAATTAGATTTCCTTTCGTTTTCGCACGCTTTTTAATCCGATTTGTTTTTTGTTTGCTTTTGGCCCATTTTCGCGCTGCGATTTCGGTTCTTTCGCTTTCATCCGCCTTTCGACTCTGCTTTTGATTTGTTTTTGTTGTATGATTTGAGCAAGAGTATAAGAGTTCTGGTTTAGTTTGAGCGGTTGGGTTTCGGTCCCAGCATTTGTGGTATCAGAGCAAGAAAATGAATTAAGGAAAGTTATGGTTTTGTTAAGAGGTTGGGTTCCGGAAACGGATCTAACAATGTTGCATGAATCATAATCAGATTATTTTATGAATGTGGCATGAACTAAACAAGAAGAATTGCGCATGTAAGTCACACTTACATGCACAGTCACGCATGTGTAAGTCACAGCCATGACTTCGGCTATGACATGTAAGTCACAGTCGTGACTTATATGTCACGAATATGACTTATAAGTCACAACCATGACCCCCCTTCAAATATTTTTTTCATAATCGTTTTAGTTATTACGTAGCAGCCACAGAGTTTGAGGGCACAAAACCATAAACCTAGGAGCATACTACAAAAAGGAAAGGGAGGGTGGCAGCTGATATGATTCACGATTCTATCATTCATTCCATTGTACACTCATCACACTCAACATACCAAAGACACTACGAGAGATGCATTCGACTGGAACAAAAGAACAGAGGGAGAGGTGAGGCAGAGAGACGGAGACAAAAACAAGAGAGCAAAGGTGGGGAAAATAAAAAGAAAATAATAGGGAGCAGTCGGGTAAGGAGTAGAGCAGAGGCAGAAGGCGAGAGCCAATGCCATAGTTCTAACCTGGGCAAGAAATCCACCGTCGGCTTTCTCATCTGAGGGTTTATTTTGTTTTTCATTTCTTGTTTCAACTTTGTTACTGTTATTAAACTCTTTTATCTTTGTCTTTTAAACTTGTCTTCCTTCTAAAGATTGACAGTCCATTTTGGTATTTATTGTGTTTATTGCTTTGATACTTCTTTGTTATTCTTGAATATGGGATTTAAGTATTTGAGAATGATGAATCTTGTTTATGCTATAATGGATTGCATCTTTTGCTTGAGGACTAATGTATCTATTTTAATCAACTATGTATGAATGAGTTACAATTTTGTTGTCTTATTAATTGTTGTGGTTTCTAAGCTGAATGCATGTAATAACATGATCAAACTTTGCATCATTTTGGTTTTAAAAGAAGGACCAAGAGAAAAAGTTTAATATAGATCGAGAAATTGTAGATGCTTAGGCTAAGAATTAGAAATTTATTAAGTGGTAATTAGTAGTCAGGTTTCCATAATTAATTTGGATAATAACTTGTTGAATACAAAAGTTAGATTAGTTTATTATTCGAGTTGATTTGGAACCCAACTGTTAATTTTAGTAGGACAACTAACCAATCATTTCCCTTAATCATGTATAGAAGATTAAATTAGTGAAATTAATTCTCAAGAGTCTTCTATTTTGATTAATCTATTCATCTTTGCTTTCGGTTGAATCGTTTACCTTTTAGACTAATTTGTGATTTTATTTTAAAGCCTTCACTCAACAATCAGGCTAGAATGTTTAGGATTGCATTTTTTTATTCAAAATTAATTTAAGTGAACCAATTTCACTTCTGTGTACAACTACCTTGTATACTCATGAGTAGGATGGCCTAGGTAATTTCTAGAACTTTTTGGGCATAACAAGTTTTTGATGCCGTTACCGGGGAGGCATTTAGTGTTTTGGACTTAAATTAATTTTGATTGTTTTTATTTGCTTAAGTGATTTTGATTGTGTTTGTTTGTTCATGTATACATGTTTTATTGTGTTATTGTGTTGATTTAGTTTTTGTTATTAATTGATTGTGTTGTGTGTATTTGTTTAATTTTTGTTATTAATTTAACACTACTTTTAGTTAGTTTAAGCTAGGTAGTAGGACTCTAGAAAGTGCACTTATTTAGTTTATCAAGGAAGAAGATCTTTAGATAGAGAACCTATCCCTTTTGTTGATAACATACATCTTATATGACAATTTCAAGGGGACTTTGAAGACGATCATGAGGAACCCAAAAGTGAAGATCAAATTAATAACCAAAAGATGGGTGAAAGGTAGTTAGTGATGAAGGAGTATGCTAGACCAGTGATTGTTATACTGCTAGTTAGTGCATACGTTTGGGAGAGGCAATTAGGAACTATGAATTGAAGAGCATCCATTACAACATGCTGCCATCGTTTTATAGGGTTCCTAATGAAGACTCTTTAAACTTTATTCAGGAATTCTATACCACTCTCCAAACCTTTTTGTTGGATGGATTAAATGAAGATCAAATCAGAATGAGATGCTTCCCACACACATTGAAGGATCAAGCTAAGGCATGGTTGATGAACCTTCCTTCCGAGTCTTTGACTACATGGGAGGAGGTGTGCAACAAATTCATTGAAAAAGTATATTCCCATCAAAAGACACTAAGTTGCACACCAAGATAGCTACCTTCACTCAGATCGTGCGAGAGCCATTCCATAAGGCATAGGAGCACTTCAAACTTTTGTTAATCCAATGTCAACACCATCATTTCCTACTTCACATGCTAAACCAATTCTTTTATGATGGGTTGACGCAACAGTGCCAGTAAACGGTGGACAATGCAGTAGGAGGAGATGTAGGAGAAAGGACAGTCGAAGAAATGTATGAAATCTTCGAATTGTTGGGGGCTAATTCTTAACAAAAAAGCATGAGGGGAAGGAAGAGTTGGAGTTCATGAATTGAACTCGAATCAAGAATTGACTATGCAGTTAGTTGAGTTAACGAGGCATGTAAAGACGCTAACTATGAGACTACCCCAGAATGTTCCAAATCAAGAAATGTGTGGTATATGTGGAACTTGTGGTCATGGAGTTAATGTTTGTTCGTATTCTTACGAACTTTTGGCAGATGGGGAAGAACAAGTTAACTCAGTTAACGATTTTCAACCAAAGGAGCGAAATGATCCATACTCAAATACCTACAATCCTGTTTGGAGAAACCACCCTAATTTCTCTTAGAAAACCAACAATCCACCGATGCAACCCCAACCACAATATAAAAATTTCAGAGGCCAAACTTTTTTCAAGGACAATCCTCAAGTGACAACCTACTGAGAAAGCCATCTTTGGAGGAAAGCCTGAATGCATTCATTCAGGTCACAACTCATAATCAAGAAATGAATAACAAGAGATTTGACACCTTAGAAGCATCTGTCAAGAGGATTAAGATTCAAGTGGGGCAACTTGTAGCTTAAATGAATAATAATTAAAAGGAAAGGTTGCCTAGTCAACCCGAGCAAGCCTAAGCAATTACCATTCTGAGAAGTGGTAAAGTGATTGACAATCATGTTGAGTTTCCTTCTGAGCTATCTGATGTTGATTATCAAGAGAAGGAAACCGTCACCCAAGAAGAAGATGAGTGGAATGAGAAGAGCAATGAGAGAAAATCTTCAAGTCACATTGAAAAGGGTAAACAATTTAAGCATGACACCAAAGACAATGAAGGACAAAAACTGCACAAGGCTATGAATCTTTATTGACCACCAATTCCATATCCAAGTTGCCTTAAGGAATCGAAACAAAATGAGTAGTTTTCCTATCTATATTGCATTCTTTCTAATGTCAATGTTAATCGGCCCTTGTTAGATGTGATTAGGAACATTCCAACTTATTTCAAGTTCTTCAAGGAACTAAGCACCAAGAAACAAAAGTTTTAGCCTAACGAAAAGGTGATAGTTTCAGAAGTAGCAAGTGTAATTCTACAACCGCATTTACCCCCCAAACTTAAAGATCGAAGACGTTTTAACTTGCAATTATCAATGGGTAATGGTGATGAAGTTAAGGGTATGCTTGATTTTGGAGTAGGCATAAATATTATGCCTCACTCTATTTATGAGAAATTAGATCTGGGACAGTTAAGACCTACAAACATGTGTTAGCAATTATAGGTTAATCCATTATTAGAAAGGAATAATGGGAGACGTGTTAGTGAAAGGTGGAGGATTGATGGTGCCCATAGACTTTGTTGTCCTAGACATGAAGGAAGTGAAGGAGAAAGAAAAGGAGCACTTCATACTCCTGGGGAGGCCTTTTATGGCCACTACCAATACTGTGATTGATGTGAATGGGAAATTGACCATGACAGTCTTAGGAGAAACAATAGAATTTTCAATCTTTAATGTTAAACCTATTCCTACTTCTACTGTTTCTGAATAATGTTCTTTTGTTGATCAAGTTAATGCTACCAATTTTGATTTTGCCTTATAGGAAGAAGAAGAAAAGAAGTAGGAATTAGTTAAGGACAGTGAGGAATGTTACCAATTGCTAATGGATGCAACTGAGGAAGTTTTTGTAAAATTATTGGAGACAAATCCACATGAAAAGGGGAAATGGTGGAATCAATCACTTTGAGCAACCCACCTTGAGCATAACTATTGAGGTGCCTAACTACAAAACGCTAAAGAAGCAACCTATTTAGTTTCTGTTTGTTTTTCAATTATCTGTTGGTTATTATTTTTCTTAGTGAACCTTAGTTTATTTTCTTTGTGTGCGCATGCTTACTCTTCTGTCTCTTCTATTTGTTTTCCTTGTCGACGAAAACCATGTTTGATTCTTTCGGCCATAGCTTTGTCATCCGACCTCCAAATAAGGTGAACCTTGTACCAATAGACTCCTATTATAATTTTCTACCTCTCCATGAAAGTTATAGCTTTTGATGCTACTTTGAAAAGGATTGATTGAATCAAGGTAAGGGTATGGGTTGGAAGGGTATGAATTTGATATGTTGCTGAACATGCTTGGGTACTTTGATGATATCTTGATCTGTAGGGCTCCGAATGAGATGATTCTTATTTCAAAATAAACTAAAGACATGGAGCTACAAATTATATGAAGAAATCGAAATTTAATTCAGTCTCTAAGACTTTCAATTTCTAGGAAGAATTTAAGTATAGTGTACTATTTCAATAGAAGAACAGCCCGAAAATGTTTGGGATACAACTTTCGGATTTCTGAACCAAATTGAACGATTTTGGTGTCATTAGAAACTTAAGACAAGGGGTACATTTTTCTATAAGAAAGTGTTATGTCAGAATGGTCAAGGGTATTTTTTGGCAAGACACTTAAGGTTAAAAGAACATAAGCTTATAAGGAAGGGTGAAATGGACTTTTTGGACTCATTAAGTGTAGAAATGGAAGAAGAACTTGTGGTCTTGCATTTTAAGAAGAGAGAAGAAAGAATTGAAAAAAAAAAAGAAAAAGTGCCATGAAGAAGAGAGAGAAATACGAAGAGAAAAAGAGAAGGAGAGAAAGAAGAGGAAACAAGCTAGGGTTTAATTTTTCTTAGTCTTCAAGAGAGATTTTGGAGTTATGCAAGAAGGGAAAAAAGTAGAGGAAGAAAAGAGCTTCCCTTTAAGCCAAAGATCCCTTCATTCGGTGAAGAATGAAGGGATCAAAAGAGGCAAGAGGAACAAGAGAAGAGGCATTTTTGAGCAAGTCTATAAGCAAAGAAATCAAGGTGAGTACACGTTTATAATAGAGTAAATAAGCCACTCATTGTTTTCTTCAAATCAAGGACGTTTAATGATTTAAATTGCATCATTAATGTTGCCTTTATTGCTTTTTGAATGAATTGTGAAATTGTTATATGTTTGCTACATAAATTGTGTTGATGATTGATGAAAAGACTTTGAAAAGGATTTCTCTTTGAAAAGATGCATGCTTATGAAATCATGTTTTCATAAATGGTTTTCAAAATAAAGCAAGTATATGAAAAGCAAGTTTAAAAAATGTACCATTTAGGCAACAAGTTTACAAGTCATGAATTAATGTAGGTTTGTGGTGGTCCCCTAAGTTAAGTCACGTGCATGTTGACTAAGATAAAGGCTTCTCCCGCCTACCCGCCAGTGGCATGGAGCTCCTTCATAGACTCCCATAAGTTCACGGCTACGCAAAACCATTATGTGGGATTGCGTTAGTACGTTCTGTTCACGACTACACAGGACCATTAAGTGGAAATATATAATACGTTCTTTTTTTGGATCCACCCGAACCATTCTGATGTGCTTATGTGTTTATGTTATGTTTGATGCATTCGTGTCTTATAGTTTGAGATTTTGACTACATGATGAGAATTTTTAGAAACAAGTGCTTTTGAACTCAATGAGAATTTTCTATGACAAGTGAATATTTTCAATAGTTTTTGCTTATTTTTCTGTTATAAACTATTACTCACGAGCTTTCAAGCTCACCCCCTTTTTGTCTCATCTTTAGGTGATAGCTAAGAGATCAAGTGATCAAGAGCCTAAGGGTTGCTTCAATTTTGCTATTTTGTATTTTTATAATAAGCCAATGGTGTGGCTTTTGATATGTAAATAAAGTTTTTCAAACTCTTTTGTTTTAGTAATGAAATGAGAGATTGAAGTTTCGGTTGTGTATGTTCATATTGACTTCCTTGTAAAATGGTTGAGTTGAAGTAATAAGTTTGTTTTAATGTTTGACTGTCGTGGGCACGCCTCCCTTGTGGGATGATGCCTAATAAGGGTTCATGGAAATATCTTTACAGGGAACCACGCTCAAGTATTATGGTATTAAGAAGAGTTGGATTCCAAATTTTGGAACTCAACATTCATGGTATCAGAGCAAGAGTTGGGTTCCGAAAACGGGATCCAACAGCCTAGGTAATTTGTAGAACTTTTTGGGCATAACAACTGTTGACTCGAATAATTTGTCTTAGGGAAGTCGAAAGCCTTCGTACTTAACGTGACTACTAACTATTCACCAATGGTTTCCTTATTTGGTTCCTCCACTAGTTCTTCCTTACCCACTTTTGTCCACTCTTCTTCTTCTTCTTCTTGGACAAAAATTTGTGGCTCATCTTCTTCAATTACCTTTTGCCACTTCTCTTCTTACTCTTCTTAAATGGAGGCTTCTTTGGGAAGCTCTTCTTGGAATGCCACTCCATTCATGAGGCCAACCTTTGTCTTTTCTTCACTTTTGAATTAACATCGATTATCTCTTATTTTAATAAGGAGTCCTATTAATCTATCTATAATACTTCCATCATTTTCCTCTTCCTCTTCTTCTTCTATTAGGAGATCTTTTTTGCTACTAAGGGTGATTGCCATTCCACATTCGGTAGGGTATGTTTCAATAGTATTAGGCAAACTCCCTTGTATCTCATCAGATGTTATCTCTACCAGTTAGTCGATATAATTCTCCTAATTTTATATACGAGCCTCTATTTCTTGATGCCTCATGATTGATTATTGAACGACGTCATCCATCATACCTTTCAAAGTTGGCTCGTTAATTGAAGGTGTTTGGTGCTATAAATATTCAGCTAGAGCGTAATTGTTCCATTCAAAGCATAAGAGTTACTCCACTCTTAATTGTAGTTGTTCCCGTATAGTGCACCTTTAGGTTAATAATACATGCTCGGTCGCTTCCATATATAAGTTGGTGCTTGACATTCATGATTGTAGTAATTACTCCCACCAATGTCTCGATATAGCCTAGATATCAGTTGAGCCTCAAAAAACATGTGAGAACACCTCTCTCTCTTATATGGTGATGTTATAGATTGTAAAGACAAATCGTAGCTCCCATAAGAGTTTTGTTTGCTTCATCCTTCCATTGTGAGTTATGGCTATGATAATGAATCGTAAATCCTACAATAAACCAAAAAATCAAGATCAAGTAAAGAAGTTCAAAATATAATTAAAAAAATAAGCCATAAATACAATACAATAAAACTAAAATAAAATACAATACAAAAATAATGACTAGAGTAATAACATTCAGGTGTTCTTACTATCAAAGTCCACAGAAACGGTGCTAAAAACTTGATTAAGTACTTTTGAGTGTGTCAATGTTGAAATACTGCAAGTGCACGATGTAGTTGTAGCTAGTACCAGCAAATATGGGTCGATCCCACGAAGATGTTGATTACTAGTATTTACTGTTATCCTATTATCTAGTCTACAAATTTGATTATTATTTTTAATTTAATGAAAGTATAACTTAAACAAATAAAATAAATAGGTAGTAAATAAAGAATAGAGAAATAAGAAATTACTTGGAAAACTATCAATATCAAGATTTAGTGTTTAGGTCTCGAATCCCCCTAAAACCCTTAACTAGTTGACCTTTTATTATAAAATTGTTTTATTGATATATTAGACTGTGGAGATTTCTATGGAATGCTAATAGCTCTCTTGAGTCTAGTAACAATTATTCCTAAGGTTTTCAACCTAAGTACTCAGGATAAAGTTTATAGGATTGCTTTATCGATTTCTGAATCTTGATATTAGGTTTGACCCTGATCTGGAGGATTTATGTCATCCTATTTCTATAGTTGCAATCAACTCCTTCCAATTATAGTGGATCTATTCAAACAATAATTTCTTAATCTTTATGTTATGAAATTAAATTATGATCTAATATTCTAGATCTATTAGAACATATATTAAACATGAATTGAATCATAATATATCAATCAAACCAATGGCATTAATAAAAGAATCAAAACATGTTAAAGCATAAACATAGGGTTCATCTAACCTAGACACTAAAGGGATTTAGTTACACATGATTGGAAATGAAATCAAACAAACAATAACAACAAGAAAAAACGAATAGAAAATAAAAGGTTCATAATTATAAATCTCCCTTTTTATCTCCTATCGAATATTCTTGCAAGTAGAGGTTTAATCTTGTATTCTCCTGGATCTTTCGATGAATTCTTCATTTTTTCCACTTCTTTGGATCAAAATCGCCCCTTGAGTTGCCTCTGAGAGTTTCAAAATGCCTCATAATGTCTGCTCACCCTAATTGCCTCCGAACAGGTCCTTTTATAGTAAATTTTAGGGTTTTAATAAATGCATGATCTGATACACAGTCGTGTACTAGATCGTATATAACCTAAAATACCAAAATTCACAATTATACCTAGCTTGAGAGAAGTACACGGGCTAATGCACAGTTGTGTATCCCTTTTATGCTTCAATTCTTTGTTTGGAGCGAATTAAGTACCAAGTATACAATAAAAGTATAAAATATCGAGCAAAAATACATCAAATATGAGGTATAAATATGATCAATTTTGCATCTACCAATATATCTTTAAAGTTGATTATTCGTTTTACTAGATTAGATAATAGAAAGATTGTTAGTACTGGTACTTATTACTCATATGCCTAGTGATCTTTAGCATAGTTTTGACATAATACACACATCACAATAAACCCTTTTGAGATGTATGTATGCCGCACTTTACTTATTTTTTTCATCATTTGGTTGAGCAATTGATTGATTTGGATTATTTTCTCGTACTGTTCTTCTATTGAACTTGATCTTTCACATATTGCTCAATCTCATTATAATAGAGCTTTTAATGTCATAAAAATTAAATTCATTAATAGCAATATATTAATTTTGATAAATTAATTTTAAGCATTGGTGTAATATTAGTTGTTGCTTTGAATAATAGCAACATATGCATATTTTATGGGCTTTTGGTTTTGGTTATACCGAAATGCAATTGCAGCATAGTGAGTAATAAGCCTGGGATAAAAAAACATAATTAAGAAATCAGACACTTTAACTGTTCAATAAAGCCATTTTGATCCTTATTTTCTCAAAAATAAAAGAGAAACTAATGGTAACAAAAACTAACTATAGTAAAGATTACGTTTCAATAGGCCATTTGCTTTCACTTCTATATTTTTGTTATTAACATACAAAGTCCTATTTAAATGAGATTTATAATAAAAAAAACTATAAGAAAAAATCTATTTACTAGAAATTTTGTTGGTGCTAGTGAGGCAACTGGGGCTACATATGGTGCTTTCTCATTATTTTATCTTTATCTTTGTTCTAAGAAAAAAAAACCAGCAATCTAATACAAAGCAAAATTGAATTACTAATTTAAGTTTATCATCTCAGTATCATTTGCATCTTTATTCTCTTCTCATCACATGTCCTCTTTTGCTGCGTCGCACACACGCATCCTTTTCCTATCTATCTTTCATCCAAATTTGGTTTTGCTCACAAAACTGTTAAAGTGCTTTCTATGTTCCAAAGTTTGAATCTTTCATTGGAATTTTTGTGAAGAAGCGGCTAAGTAAAAGGTAGTTTGGTTTCGCTTTTAGTGTTTTTGTCGTGGTTTTTAGTTTTTATTTCATGCTTTTAGTTTATATTTTTCAAATTAAAACAGAAATAGTTCTAATATCTAATAATTACATATTAAATAAAATTTAATAAATATGTTTATAAATAAATTTATTTGAAATTATCATATTTTATTAAAATAAAAAATTTAATTATTAATATTTATTTTTAACATATTAAATCAAATTGTATTAAAATTTATATATTTTGAAATTATAGTTATTAATAATTAATTAAATATTTATATTTATTAATAAAAAATGAATTGAATTAAATTATTCATAACTCTTATTAACAATTACTATTAAATAAATAGCATATGTTTAGTTGATCATAAACATATTATGGAAAAAAAACAAAATCAGAAGAAAATCACTTTTTATAATTTTCATAAGTTATAAAAACTGAAAGAAAACAAAATAAACAGATTTTTATTGAATTTAAAAAATACAAAAATACAAAAAAGTAAACAAGTCCTTAGATGTCTAATATTTCTTTTAGCCAAGGTGGACTAGAAATACTGAAATAGTGGCAAAACCTTAAGATATTGAAGATGGGTAACCGAGTAATTACAATCGCAGAAAGTCATTACTTCTTGGGGCTTTTTCGCAAAGGAAAAGAAGGCCGTTGATTATCAACATGGTGAGAAGGGTCGTGGCAGTGGTTGGCCTATTTCATGTGTATACGAATATTGTCTTGGACATGATGTAAGTGGCTGTAATGATGAATACAGGCACGGTGGTGGTGGAAACGGTGGAAGTCGAGGTGGGGTAATGATAATAATTATAAACATAAAGACAACTATAAATAAGCAAAGATTTAAGAGTAAAAAATGAAAAAAAAAAGAAGAAATTTAAGAGTAAAAATGAAAAAAAAGAAATAGAAAGATGAGAAAATTTTTGTCAATCAATTACTAAAACCCATAAACTTTTTTTTTTGTGTGCTTTTGCTAATTTTCAAATAATAATTATAGTTTTCTTTAATTTAAAAACAAAAAATTCTAACCATTTCAAATCAAACA
>JAOSBL010162396.1:0-11541 GCA_027568915.1 Erythroxylum roraimae | reverse complement strand
TCTTGTTACAAGGGTTGAAAAACTTGAAAGGGAGCTTCCATGGTGGTTTCGTGGGTGAGAGAGAAGGAAGAAGACAAAGTGTTGTCTTATTTCTAACTAGCTTCTTTTATAAGCCTCTTTGACGATTATTTACAAAAATGCCATTCTTGTACTGGTTCTTAAACATCCACTCGTACAATTTCTTGTGACCACCAAAAAAGTGTCTTACATCATTAATTTGATGTCACCAAAAATTATTATTCACTGTCCTGTGGTTTTAATGACATTAGTCTCAAATGCCTTTTTTTCGGTGTACCGGGTAACTAGATACCGGGTGTTACATATGTTCCATTTGCTCTTCATTCCAGGGGATAGTAGCTCTAATCCAGTTCAAGATTTTATTAGCTAGCTAGTGTTTATCCTCCTCAATTTGTTTGTATAATTTGTAGTTTATTTCTTTCTAAATTGTGTAGATGGTGGTGGTGAATGCAACTTTGAGCAGGATTTCATTCTCTTTTCCAGATCTAGTGTGGTTGATGAACCAATTGAATGTTTGTTCCCATTTATATGTGTGATTTACTACATCCAACATATACTAAATTTCGCTCCATACTATTTTAGTGTAATTGCAAGTGAAGAATAAGTGGTTTCTTTACTCTTCTGCTACCTTACAAAGTACACATGTTAAATCCCTTAACCTAAATTGTTTTCTTTTAGTCTTAAGCCTTTTTCTAATCATAAGCTAAGTGATTATTGAGGCTTTTAGATTTAAAGAGTTCTTCCATAGAAGATTATGCCAAAGCACTACTACATATCTACAATTGAATATTTTATGGCAAGATTCATTAGTAAACCTACCTTGCAGGTTAAGAGTCCAGCAAATGACATCCTCTTTGATCATTTCATTCAGTTGAGGTAAATACTCAGCCAATACATAGAATCCTCTAAATTTTCCATATGAATCTCCACTTTAGATTAGGGATGATACTTTAGAGTCAATAGGTAATCTATTCCTCAACTGTGTGATCTCAAGCCTATGTATGAGAGGGCTTGCATCTAACCAATTATCAACCCACACTTAAGTGTTTTCTCTAGTTCCCACCTTGAGTTTGACGTAGGGGTATATCAAGTTTCTCAAAGTTAGCATTTGATTGAGGATCCAAGATAACTGACTTGAGTTTGTAATTTTCTAGAAGTTGAGATTCCTGAGATGATATTCATGTACCCATTTGGTCCAGAGTGCCTCTTTATTCATAAGGAGTCTCCATATTCTCTTGCTCTAATACCTTTTGTATTGTTGACATAGATATTATCCCTAATCCACCTTGTTTCTTAGGTATAGTGATCTTGCTCCATTTAGCCTTAGCTTTTTTTGCATTCTCAGTTTTTCCTTTCCATATGAATGCTTTCATAATTTTATCAATCTCCTTAGTGACCTTCTTTAACAAAACAATGTGGGTTGTCCAATGTATATGCAAACTGCTAAGCATTAAAATAATAAGAGTAAGTCTAGAACCATATGAGAGATATATATTATGCCTTGTCTTCACCTTGGATTTTATCTTTTCTAAGAGAGGGATACAATCTGAGAACTTTGTATTTGAAGTAATGATAGGCACACCAAAATATTTGAGTGAGGCAGGGTATATATTCAATATAGTGATTCTTCTGAGATCTGCTTTGTTCCTCATATCTGATAATACATATAAGCTACTTTTATCTGAGTTAACCTTTAGTCCAAACCAATTTAAGAAAATTTTTAATGTTTAAAGCATGATGTTAATAGAGTGATTGTCTCCACCATTTAAAAGCATGAGTTCATCTATAAAAATCAAATGAGTTATCCTATTTTGTACACACCTATGATGGAATTAGAAAATTCCATTAAAGGAAGTGAATTTGTTTAGTAGTCTGGATAATCCCTCCATTGCTATAGTGAAAAGATAAGGGGATAAGGGATCCTCTTGTTTTATTCCCTTTGCATTTTTAAAAGGCTTTGAGGGGATTCCATTTACAACTATATTGAGAGATGAATATTAAATACAAGTCATAATCTATTTGGCAAATCTAGCTGGTATATCAATTGCTTCCAAACATATTTGAATAAATCTCTAGTTAATTGTCTCAAAAGCTTTATAAAAGTCAATTTTCAACAAGCAACTACTGATTCCCTTCCCTGATGAATAATCTTTTAATAATTCTTGCAGAAGTAAAATATTATCTTTTATATTCCTCTCAGGAATAAAGGCTCCTTATGAGGTATCTATGATTTCCCTGAGCACATTCTTCAATCTTTTAGCAAGAAGCTTTGCAATGACTTTGTAGATTGTGTAACACGATGTTGGTATGAAATAATCCATATTTGAAGGATGTTGCTTCTTTGGCACTAAGCAAATGTAGGAGTGGTTTACTTCTTGAAGCATCTTGGAGGATGAGAAGTACTCAAGGGTAGTTTCAATGAAAAGTTTTCCAGTGATATCCCAATTATGATGAAAGAACCATGCAGAGAACCCATCAAGGCTTGGTGCTTTAGAGGGGTGCAAGCTTAATATTATTCTTCTGAATTTCTGTTCTAAAAAAGGTATGATCAGTGACTTTTTTAAATCATGTCTGATTGAACCTTTTAAAACTCTTTTCATGTTATAGGTAGGTTGATCAACATTCTCAAGGCCTATTAATTGAATGAAGAAGCTCCTAGCTAGTTCTACTAGAGCTTCCTGATCTAAGTGCACAGTTCCCCTGTTGTTATGCAATTAAACAATTTTATTCTTGTTCCTTCTAAAGATCTATGAGGAGTAAAAGAATTTAGTATTGGAGTCTCCATCCCTCAGCCAATTAACTATGGTTTTTGTCTTTAGAATTGAGTTATGAACATTCAAAGCCTTCTGATATTCTTTTAGAAAATTCAATTATATCATCCTCAAATTTGAATCATGTGGGGAGTTATAGCATTCTTCCTGTGCTTGTTTTAGTTTTTCTAGAGAGCTGTGTGGTTTTGAGATTTTTCATGAGTGAAGCTTTTGAGTGCAGCTCTTACCATTTCTAATTTTTGCATAAATTGATAAGCTTTAAAACCCTCAATTTTTTGATTCTATCATCTCCTAATAAAATCCATAAATCTCTCCATTTAAGAGACTCCATTGAAGAATCTAAATGGAGCACCGAACTTTCTAGTTTTTGTTATGCTATGAATTAGCATATAGGACTGATCTGAAAGCAAATTTTTCCCAAAATGCACATAGGAATGAGGGAATAGTTTTATCCAATCTGAGTTTTTAATGAAAGACCGATCAAGTTTTTTCCTAATGTGCATAATACCCTGTTGTTTATTGGACAAAGTGTAAAGTCATCCTGTTGAGCTGGAATCCATGAAATCCACTTTACTAAGGACATTTGTGAGCTCTTTTATATCTCCCAAAGTGAACTTTTTTTGCCCTTCCACCTCTTTTGAGCTTAATGTGCAATTGAAGCCCCCAGCTACAAGCTAAGGTGGTTCAAGATATTGTCTTATAATATGCTCAAATCCAATTGCTTTTATGAAAACCAAAAATGGCAGAATAAATTATAGTAAGAACAAAAATAGGAATCTAAGCTCTTAATTGACATTTCAAATGAATATGTTATTCGCTTTCCCCAACCATATAAGCTCCAATTAGGTCTCAATTATAAAGGCAGATAATCCTCCCAATATATTGGGATTGGTGATTTGAAATAAGTTTCCATTGAGCACCCAAAAAATTCAGGTCACTAAACAAATGAGGTTCTTTTATTTTGGTTTCTAATAGGCCTGCTAGAAAATGTTGCTTTTCTTTCACTACCTCCTTTACCATAGACCTTTTAGAAGGCTTATTGAGCTCTCTAGTATTCCAGATTAGGACTGTCATTTTGGGGAAGTACCCTTTTATTTTTGTTTTTGCCTTTTTTCCTTACAGGCCTTCTCCTCTAGATTATATTTTGGATTCAAAATTCCTCATTATCACCCTAATAGATAGTTTGTGTAACAGCTTCATCATTATTCTGAATATTTTGAATTCCAACATTATACTCAGCAAATTCATTCTTATTTAGCTCAAAACATCTAGAGGTTCATCAACGACTCCATGTGCTTCATTCTCCCCATAGGCTTGTAGTTGTGTTTCAATTTCCCTGATGGAGTTGGTTTGCATTTCAGAATTGTGCACAATTATTTCTACTTCATTTCCCTCATATCCAGCATGTTCCCTCAAAGAAGAATAAGGATGTGAGATATGATCAAAGTTATACCATAAAAAATCTACTCAGTGATCGATTCATTAGTTGAGATGCATATATTCGTATCATTTTATTGTAATAAATTCTCATCAAATATTGATTGCACAAGTTATTGGAAAAGTACAAAAACTACAAAATTATGACAAACTAATCTCATCATCTATGAATAGGAGATGATTGATAAAGACACTAATAATAAGCTATTTTCAAAATAAACTACTTAATTTTCAAATGGTTGAATTTTTTTAATTATCATACTCAATATATGATCTTTAAAATATAGTTTTTTATCCTAAAATTAGAGAAAAAAAAGGATTCTATAATTTTCGTTTAATTTGTAGAAGTTCAAAATTTTATAAGTGATCCCATCTTTATAAATTATTAAATTTAAAATAAATAATCCTTTATATACGATATCTTTCTCTTTAAGATTCTAAAAAGTTTATCTAGGAATTCAATAGCAATCCTAGTAAGTAAAAATAATTGGAACTAGTATATTGGGAACATCAATAGATCATTAAATTTTTTTGGAAGGTAAAGAACATGTATATTAAAGGAGAAGGTTTAGGCTATAATTCATACAATAAAAGGGAAGAAAAAAAAGGCCTAAATCCATATAAGAAGGATAGATATAGAGTAAACAACAACCATATAAAGGAGCTAGAAGTACGATTTAAACAATAAAGGAAACAATTATATTACACATGTCAATTTGTTTTCAAGATTTTAATTAAACTTTCAACCGATCCTTGTATTTCTTTCCTCCAAAATAGTTAAATACAAAATCATCTTTTTAATTTAAATAGGAGATATTTTTAATTTAATCAAGCATGTTGTACTAGTTCATATATGTTTTATATGAGTTATCTATCAATAGCATTTGCTTCTAGATAAAGGATGAGTAGGAATTTAAGAAGAGATGGTTATGGGTTTTTAGAGTAAAATTTCATAAAGAATAACTTCTATCATTTATTGGAATAAAATAGAATTTATCTTTTAGTCAAAATTTTACCTTTGATAGCTAATTAATGGATGAAGCTTCCTTTATAAATGATATGAGGATTCCATAATGTTTTCCACCAATGACAAGTTCATAAGAGTTTTGAAAAGTTGAAAGCATTATTTATTAGTAAATTTACCTATGGGATGTATGGTCTAGCACATCCAATCCTCCAAATCCTTATTTGGCTGATAACTATGAAAGTTATTCCTAATGTCAGAAAAGAACCTAAAATGTTTGGTAGGCCAAGTACATCAGTTGTTTTTTTATATCATGGAACTGACTCTTATATCAGAACTTAGGTTTTATGTTATTAATCTTAAGGAGAATAAATTATAGATAAGACCAAAGGTATATTAGTTTTCAAACTAAAAGGATTCTTTATGTCCATTTTTTGTTGTCTATTTCATTACTTGCCTAACCTTGTCTCTGTAGTGAAGAGTTTTTTTTAGGGTCTAGGATGAATTTGCATTTGAATCAATTACTCAAGAACTTTTATCTTTATAAGTGTATCCATTTAACCCATAAGGATTACTCATTTATGAATAATCTCCCAAATTCTTTTGTATAAAACAACTATATTCATCAATCTTATAGATTTATACCCAGTACCCTTCTTTCTTTGACATACATATTTCACTCCATTTAACTTTTGATTTAAGTAGTGTTAATTATTACCTTATCTATAGAAATTTTTTCATCTTTCTATCAATTGTCTTTGAGATTAATAGACGAATAAGTGTGTTGACAGTCCAATATATTTGAAAGTTGTTGATAATTAAAGAAATAAGCTATAATTTACTTACAAGACATTTATAATTTCAATTATCCAACTTTATGTTCCTTGATTATAATAAAAGAGAGTAATCCTTTTTAGAGGCTTATTGAAATCAAAGGTATCCTTATGTACTTTATTAGTAAACCTCCTTGTTTATAGCTAGTTTGAGTGATTAGGAACATAATAACCAAGTTATTGTTGGAAACAAGAATTGGTCTTTTGTTAGGATTAACTAAAATATTTGATAAATCTCTAAGTAATTTTAGAGCTTTATGAAAAAAAGATATAGAAGCCAAGTTTCCTTTCTAAATAAGAACAAATCAACAACAAAAGATGTATTAAAGAGTTTCAACTTTTTACATATGGAATTATACTTGAAATATATAGAATTATCAATATTTTTCGAAATAAAAGATAGCAAAACCTCTATATAGATTGAGAATAAATAATGAGAGATTGAATCTACCTATATTATCCTTTTTCACCTTTAAAAATCTTTGTAGGTTCAACATTGACAAGAATAACATATGACGGAGATAGGAAATATTACATAAGCCAATTCATAAACTGACATGTGAGACCAAAAGCTTTCAATATGCTAATGAGAAATTCTTATTAAATGGAATCAAAAGCTTTCTGAAATTAAATTTTAAGCTTGCAATTGACCTTATCCAAGTTCTCTTGATAATATTTAATAAAATCCTAAGCTAGAAAAATGTTGTCTGTAATAGATCTACCTTCTATAAAAATTGCTTAAGTTTCACTGATTATAGTTAAAGCTACTTGTATCAATCTTATTAACAACTTCTTGGATTTGATTTTGCATAAGGTATTATAATAAGAGATTGGTCTAAAAGTCATTGAAGTTGAAGGATCGGTAACTTTAGGAGTCAGACTTATAAATGTCGTATTAATTTCTCTAAGCATTTTTCATAGGTTAAGAATTCTAGCACTACTTTAATAACTACGTTCCCTAGCATATTCTATGATTTAAAAAAAAAGGATAAGAATTGAATCCATTCAAATTTGGAGCTTTATTCGAGTGCATTCTAAAGAGATATTTTTGCATATTTGATATAGAAATGGGTTTATTAAGGAAAATGAATTATTGTTAATTAATTCTTCTGATCCAAGGATAATATACTTGAAATCTTTACATTGGGGTTGCTCTTGCCTAATTCATTATTAAAGTAGCTATAAGCTGCTCCTTTAAGTTGTTTCTAACTTATACCCTTACCTCCAATACCATTATCTAGGCTCAAAATTTTTTTAATGTTTATTACAATGATTATTATGAAAGATTTTGGTGTTCAGGTCTCCATCTTTGAGCCAAATTATTCTCAATTTATTTTTGGTAAAAGCTATGATTTTGTAAGGCTTTCATGTAATTTGTAGGCATTCCTTCTCTTTAGATCTAAGGATATTGTCCATGAATAAGTTTTTGAACTTAATTTCAATTTTTTTACATCAATTGACCTTTGTTGATGTGCCATGTATCTTTAATGCAAATAATTTCTTCTTCTCATGTTTAGTTGTTTCAGACTTTCTATCACAAGAAAAGAGAGAGGTTCCTTGTATTATGGAGTTCATACTTTTAATAATTGCATCATCAAATCCTGCAATATTGAAAAGGACATTGTGTACCAGTTTTTATTTCCAGTGAACTTTTATTAGGGTGTGATCCCAAATAGGATGGTTGTTGATGTTAAAAGTAATGTATCATAAATTAAAAAATAAGGTAAGAATGTACCAAAAATTGTACTAATACACATTTATTAAAAACAAAGTCAACTTATAGATATCACATAATTATACTAGAAAGTAAAAGCAAAGAAAAATTAAAAAATTCGAAGATAGTAAAAGAATTATAAATCTAATTAGGTTATAAATAGGGTAAAAGACATAAACCTCTCTTGTAATTTAAGATAATTTTAAAAATTCCTTAATCTTGAAAATTTTAGAAAAACCTCCTAGTTTTTAGTTTTCTAAAAAAACTTTGTTCTCTAAGAGTTTGTTAAAAAATAACGATAAAATACATATAACTTAAACATCACACTTATACTAATTAAAAGCTACAAACATAATAATTTAACTCAACTTGCAAACTTGAACTAAACTAGCTAAATTCGAACCTAATTAATAATTTATTATAATTATATTAAATTATTAATTTAAGTATAGTTTAATTGATTCAGTTCATATTTAAGAGACAAGTTAGATTTTCATATTCGTAACATTTAAGTAGTATATATCTTATATTCATATTGTGTACATTTTTTTGTTATTTTTCAATCAAAGTCTAATAGAATAGATATTTTTGGCAAACTAAAAAATAGGAGTTCTTTCCAGAATTTTAAAGTTTAAGGAGTTTTTCTAAAAAAATTGTGAAATATAGGGGAGCTCTATTTCTTCTACCCTTATAGATATAATAATACAATATAGGCATCATATACTAAAGATAAGTTAGAGGAGGACATCATACCTAGAGTTAACACTAAAGTGGCTAGTAGTTTAGGCATATGACTAATGGAATCATTAGATCAATTAAAAGGGTCAAACTGGACCCTAACATTTTCACCATAATTTAATTTAAACCTAGACATTTTGGCATGTTCAAAAGGATCCTAATATTTTATAAATGTTTAATTTGAACTCTAAATTAACTTCTTCATCAAATTTTTGTAATAAAAAGCATATGTGACTTTTTTTGGGACCTATTTAATGGCAATCGAGGTCCAGAAAATAAAAATTCTTTCTTTCCTCTCTCTGCTCTCTCCTTGATGATCAAAGCCCATAAAAAGATAAATAAGTACTAAATGATCAATAGGTCAAAGAAGTTGTACTGAATTTATTGGGGCTTATAGGATGGGAGAACAAATTGTGACTAAGAGTTAGAGAAGTATTAGATTCATGCAAGAAAGCTAGCTTGAAATTAGGAAGGTATCTTCATTATACAAAAGTTCATTCAATTTCAAATCACTATCAATTCCACCGCTCTTCCTGTATCTTTCATTGGATTTTCCACTTTTGGACAATCCCCACAACTAACAAGCCAACTTCTTTGGTTAAATCTTATTACAGAAACCTTAGGAGCCTTAACTTTAGCTACCAAGAAACCTAATAATGAAGCCACAACAAAACCTCATGTTCCATAGTTTTAGCCACTTATTTTTGATATCATGTGGAGGAACATTCTTACTCAGTCTTTATACTAAGTAGTTGTTCTATTAATAATTGAGAGCTTATTCTTTTACTTTGGCAAAAATGTCCTAAATGTTATGGACCAATACGTATGAAATGTTCTTTGTGACCAAAATGTTGGAAATGCAACGTTAGATCTATTTTAGTTAAAGAAAGAGAGAACAAAGAAAGAGAAAGATAAGAGGAAAGAGAAGAAAGGAGAGAAAGCAACGAATATAATACCATAATGTACTGGATAAAAAATAATACTAAAAAAAGAGAGTTTCATAATGGACTTTGGTACTAGCGAATACTGACTCTTTTGATTGATATTAGCCAATGTCGGCTAGTAACTTAGGTACTGATTTGAATTCTAATTTTAAAATAAGTTTTAGGACTAAATTGAAAAATCTTAAAATTTCTCCTAAAGAATAATAATTATCTACACATAAAAATGAATGACTTTATAAATAAATAATAAAGATTCAAATAAGAATATATTGAATAAAATTTTTTATGTAGTTGGACTTACACAAAGTAATTATAGATTGCATAACTAAATATATTAAGTGTAGTCAAATCTAGTAGAACGAGAAGCACAGGTCTAGAACTTGGATAAAAAAGAATTAGTGGATTCATTACTCTGTGATGTCAAGAAGAAAGAAAGTAAGGTAGAAACGAAGGGATGAAGTAGTTCTTCCAACAGAAAAGGAGGTGAAGACTGGGGAGGTAAAAGCGTAAAGTCTAGTCGTAGACCCTTCACTTGAGTTCACCAGAGTTAGGGAAGGAAGATGTCGTTTAAAATTTTATATATTTCATATTGAAATGTGTATACTTTTTACTTCATACAAGTGATAAATTATTTTAATAACTTTTGGAATATGTAAAGATAATATTTGAAATTAAATTCACTTATTATAAATGCATGTTTCTTTTTTACTTTCTATTGTTCTTAGTTTTATATTTATATAAGAGTTGTTGTGGTTATTATTTATACAAGATATATGTGAAAAATAATATTAATAGAAATAAAAAGATAGTTGTTATATCAATTTTATATTATTATGATTTTTTAAGATATGATTGAAATAAAGTTAAAATTATATAACACAATATATCAATTTAAAGACTATTTTTATAATTTTTTAAAAAATTCTAAAACAGTACCTAATGTTAATCGATACTAGAATCATGCTAGATTTAGTAACAGTGTCATACCAAACTTGGTACTAATTGTATCGTGCTAAACTAAATCTTCTACCAAGTTTGATACAATATTCATAACAATGAAAGAAAGAAGAAATGGTTAATAATTTTTTTAAATTTACTCAATTTTACAATACTAGCCATAATATTAAAAGATAACGCTAAAATATTTAAACTTTTAATATTTTTTATAAAAAATAATTTAATATTAAATTCTCTATTAACCTGGATGACAACGTGGCATGTCACTTCTTATTATTATTTTTTCTCATAGTTGCTACGTAGGGTAATGGCATCACATATGGTATTTGAAATTTAATTTTAAAAATATGTAAATCATTAAAACCTAATTAGCCCTAAAATATTGCACGCTGTTTTCCAACTCCTCTCTAATAGTCTTCTTTATTTTTTATTTCTCCTCTTTCTTGGTTTTCTCGTGTATCTCTGGTGGCTTCCTCATTCGTCGGCATTCCTTTAACTTACTCCGTCTTAGGTTTCCCTCTGTGTAGGTATGTGGTTCCCTTGTTATCGTCGACTCCTTCCTTTTTTTCTTTATTGTCGTGATCGTCATTACCATATGGTTAAATTCTCGCTAAGGTGTGAGATCTAAGTATGTCCGATAATATACAACCTTATTACTACGTACTAAAGAGGCCATTTTCGGACTGAAATTATTATGTCATACTCTGTACATATGAGCCTCACTGCATGACTATTTTTATACTTGACAAATCTTAGATTAATTGCACATTGTTAAACTAACCTTCTAAAACATCCAAATCTCCACTCTATGAATTTTGCCACCTTCCCTCTAACGTTGAGACATTGGAGCTAGATTCAATATGTACATGCAAACGAAGGAAAAAAAAGAAGAAGCAAAAACTAGATTTACACATTCTAAAGATAGTTGAGACATGAAAATAATTTCTTGGCATAAAAGTTATCTGGTAAACCACATATTCACTACAACAAAACCTCACTTTTAGCATCGTTTTTAAAGTAGACGTCGTGAATGGTCTGAGGCTTTCACGACGTCTGGAAAAACGTCAAGAAAAGATAGAAGATTCTGTGACGTTGTATTAAGACGTCGGGGATAAAGGAAGTGTTTGACGTCATTTTGGTAGAAAGACGTCCCAAAATATAATAA
>JAOSBL010162371.1:0-11543 GCA_027568915.1 Erythroxylum roraimae | reverse complement strand
TTTTCTTTAAACTTCATCTTTAATAATTAATTGTTTTAATTTTTACGCCTAAAAAAGTTTTGAATTGTATATTTTTTTATGGGAGCTACGTCCAGATAGAAGAATAGTTAAAATCATAAGTATAGCAGTGACAGCAACAACCTAAACTTATCATTTTATGAAGTCTAATGAACAGAGATTCATAGATTTGGGTAGATAAATAATAAGTCATGAAGTGACTCAAATAGTTTTATATTAACTATGAGTAGAGGGGTAGTTATCCGCTTGTAAAGGATACATATTGAAAATTATAAGTAGAATAATCCTACGTCGGAAAGAAACGTAACGATGAATTGCCTTATATACAAAAATAGGATTTATAACTTATTTCCTTAAGATTTCGTGTTGAGATATGTTGTTCTAATTGTATATAAGCTTACTTTGGACTTGGTATAATTTTTCCTAAATTCTCCTCAAAATGCATGAAAAGTTTACAAGTAGATTAGGTGCTTGAAATAGGGACGGCAATGAGCCCGACCAGGCTTGGGCCTCCCAAAAAAACATGACCTTGGCCTGGCCCGAGGCTATATTGGGTCTAGAGAATCTGGCTACTTGGATTGTCCTGTTTTTAATTTTTAAATTAAATTTAATTAATTTATAAGCAATAAAAAGATTAAAATTAAAGTTATCAATTCAATTAATTAAAGCTACATTAACACTGATATGTTCAAAAAATACAAATTTAAAAGTACTTAATTTGAATTTAATAATAACTTTCCATCGACATTATACGTTTCTCCCTTACTAAAAAGTAGATATCACAAGACATTTAAACGTCTTTAGCTCGAAAAAAAAACTTAGTAGAAGAATATATATTATATTATATACATGCATGGAATTTGTCAATTTTTTAAAATAAAAGTTTTAATCGAATTTAAATATTCAGATACATGTGAATAAATTCTTTTTCTTCCTTGAATGATCAATTAAATCGTCTATTTTTAAATAATATAATAATAATTATCGTAATTAATTTTAATTATTTAAAGTGAAACTTATAAAGTAACAGTAAGTGATTATAATGAAGAAATTCATTATTTATATTTAATTTATATTTTACTTTATCTTTAACATAATATTTTATATTATTATTTTTATAACAACAAAAACATAATTCAATGGTCCAATGTTCGAGGCTAATCACATTGTAAAGCAAGTTACTGGGTAATGTTTAAAGCTATTGTAACATGTAATCTTGATTAAGGGATTATAGTACACTAACTATGATTAATAATCATGTTGTCAAACAAGTTATTAGGTACTGGTTAAAGTTATTGTAACTTGTAATCTTGATTAAGGGATTATAGTACTCTAATTATGATTAATAATGATGTTGAATAAAATTTTATTCTTTTTACAATTGTTATGATGGAAAATCATAATAAACAATGATAATCATATGAAAATATAAATATATAATTATATGTTCAAATTGTAGATTTAATGGTTGAGTGGAAATACTAAATTCTATTTTTAATTTTATATTCCTAACGAGTTTGAGATTTTATAATAAGTGAATAATATAATAACTTATATACAATGATAAAATTAATAAGATGAAATTAAATTAATTAATGATGGAGGAATTGATTATAGGAAATGAAAGAAAAATATTATAATTGAAGTAATCAATTCTATTAATTATAGTTATGAATTTCAATTGATTAGAAATTTCAATTGACATTTTATAATAGATAAATATATAATAACTTACATGATAAAATTGATTAGGAATTTGTACAAAATTTGATTAGAAAAATTCATTAGGAAAATTGATTAGAAATTTAAGTTGATTAGGAATTTCAATTCAATTGATAAGGAATTTCTAGAAAAACAATAATTATAGTTAGAAATTTCAATTCAATTAATTACGAATTTCGATTTTACTTAAATAATTAATGAATTATTAAAAGAGAGAAATGATAAAACCAAATTCATTAACTATAGTAATCTTTACTATACACGAATGATTATCCAAATATACAATTATATGCTCAAATTGTAGATTTAATAGTTGAGTGGAAGTACTAAATTCTATTTTTAATTTTATATTCCTAAAGAATTTGAGATTTTGTAATGAATGAATAATATAATAAGTTTATATACAGTGATAAAATTAATAAGATGAAATTAAATTAATTAATGATGGAGGAATTGATTATGGGAAATGGAAGAAAAAATATTATAATTGAAGTGATCAATTCGATTAACTATAGTTATAAATTTCAATTGGTTAGAAATTTCAATTGAGATTTTTATAATGAATAAATATATAATAACTTACATTCAGTGATAAAATTGATTAGGAATTTCTAGAAAATTTGATTAGGAAAATTGATTAGAAATTTCAATTGATTCGGAATTTCTAGGAAAATTCATTAAGTTAATTATACTTACGAATTTCAATTCAATTAATTACGAATTTTATTAAAAGAGAGAAATGATAAAACCAAATTTATTAACTATAGTAATCTTTACTGTACACGAATGATTATTCAAATAATTTTTCAAAAAATGATACGATTTACAAAAATTAAGAAATTATCATAACAGACAAACAAAGATTGGAGACTCGAGAGGGTAGACTGAGAGAGCTAATCATTGTTGCTAGAATTGTCAATAGTTTGGATCAAATCATCTGTATGTACAAACATTATATTTATTAATGTAATATTAAAATTAAAGGAATATTTAGGACATGGTAATAATTAATAAATAATTAAATATACCTTTATCTTCATATATTTGACCAAAATAACATACTCTTAGTCGATTAGTTTGACTAGTCACCTCTGCATTAATTCCTATAATTGTATTAACGGAAAATTAAAAACACAATATTAAGTATGATAATATAAAAAATAGATAAAATCGATATATCAAAAAGAAAAGAATTTACCATCAATATCTTCATCATTTAACCAACTTTGGGTACACATAAGGGCTTCCATAGTACGAGGATAAAGTCAAGCACGATGAGGAGTAATAACCCGACTACTAGTGCTAAAAGCAGATTCCGAAGCAATGGTGGATGATGGAATTGCTAATAAGTCTCGGGCAATGACTTGTATGATTAGAAAATCATTTTCACAACTCTTCCATCATAATAATATATCGAACTGTTCACCTTCAACTTCGGGCACACAATCTTCAGTCAAATATTTATCTAACTTCATCATATTATAAGAAGTCATAGCCCTTTCTCTTTCATAAATTTTGAAGAAGAAAGTGACAATCTTCGGTTAGAAGATGAGTTCGAACTTGAAACTAAACCCAGAGTTGAACTTCCTAAACTACTACGATCCCAATAATGAGTTTTTTCCATTTTGAGTTGACAATCATTAAACAATTCATACCAAAATTGTTTAATGATATTTATATGTTCTTGAGCTCGATCACCGTACATTGCATCATAAATAAAAGTCATCTTGTATCTCGGGTCTAGCACATATAACACTGCAACAATATGTCTAACATAGACCAATAAGAATTCAACTTTTCCATCATCTGCTCTGCCATAATCTGAATAACCTCATTACAATCAAGCATCCACAGTGATAAAGCATCCTTTACGTCACACATAGTGCTAAATCAATAGTGTGAAGTTGAATAATTTGTTCCTAAGAACGATTCAATCGCATTATAAAATAATTCCAACTTCACATAAAGTTCTCTACCCAACTCCCATTGATCTTCTGTAGGCACGCAGGTGTACTAAGAATCTCTTTCCCTTAGTCTAGTAAACACCTCAGCATATGAGGTTGTTGACTCCAACATCTTGAAAGTTGAGTTCCATCTCGTTGGATAATCCAAAACCAATTTCTTTGTACTCGGAATGCATAGAATTTTTGCAACATCTTCAAATTTCTCAGCTTTTTGATGAGTTGCACTCCAATTTAGAACACTAATCTGAATACAATCTATTGCTTTCTTTATCATCTCCATCCCATCCTCACAATCAAGTTAAGAATATGCAGAAAACAATGCATATGAAATAACCTACCACTAGCCAATAAGCTCTTAACCCACATCTTACTCTTCAACTTCTCAATCATAGCATCATTCATGCTACAACTGTCGACTGTGATCGTGGATACTTTGCTGCCGATGTTAAAATCCATCAAATAGTCTTTCAACATGGTTGCTAACTTTTCACTTGTATGTGGTTGCGACACATAAATGAACTCATCACGTATAATATTACCAACATCAATCATAAATTCTTAACATAATGAAAAAGTAAATGGTAAAAATATAAAGAATATAAATTTCCTCAAAATTTTGTTACACAATGTCCAATAATTATCAACATAATGTGTCATCACTGTTGTATAACCCTTCTTTTTGTTATCATTTGTCCACATGTCCGTTGTTATGGCAATCCATCATTCAGTACTTGACGATGCTCTTAAAATTTCTCTACTCTTTTCCTTGTAAATTTTCAAGATATCCTTTTTCATTGTATTTTAACTTGGAACCTTGAAAGTTAGTTGTAATGAATTACAAAAATATCTTGACTCTTTTGTTTTCAACCATAATCAATGATTGTTCATCTCCAATAACCATAGAAACCATCAAATACCTTGATATGTTGTTGTCATAAGTTGTTGTGGTTAATTGATTCTTCCCTTTCATAAGGTTAAGGGTCAAAAATATCATTTTCCAATTCAAACTTAACATTCGGATTCATTTTCAATTTCTCAGTAAGATTTACAATTCTGAATCCTCACTTCAGGCTTTGCTAGTCCTTTCATCTAAAACTGATTTTAAATTTCAATGCAGCTAATAATACTTTATTTTGCCCCAAATTTAACTCAATATTTTATGCTCTTTATTGCACTAGGTTCGGTAACCTCAATATCTAATTTTGTTCTCCATTGTTATTGAATTTTTAGTTCAATCCATCATATTACAACACTAGCTTTACTGGGAAATACTCATTTGTACATCATAATCTTCAAGTATCTCTATCCATTGTCTCAGTCTCTTATTCAATTCTTTCAAACTCAATAATTACCTCAAACTTTAATAATCTGTATATTTATATATAGATCCAAAATGTTCCACTGTATATATATTGTCTCTAAGCTTTCAAAGCAATTACTATTACAGCAAATTCTAAATCATGTATCAAATAATCAACTTATGGGACTTTAATTGTCTCTATGCATACACAATCACTTTATTATGCTGCATTGGATTACATCATAATCTCTGGTGTGTAACATCATTATATACTACAAAATCTCCAAATCTAAATCCAATATTCTTTTTACATACATCAGTTTATCTGAACAACACATTTTTCCTCAGAAGTTTTGTCAAAAGGGTTAAGATCAATAAAAACCCTTCGACAACCTCTAGTAGTATCCAATTTCCAGCTAATTCTAGAAAACTCTAAGTCCAATATATATATTCCTCGAAGTTTCTCACTTCATCATCACCTCTATTTTCTTTGGGTCTCCTAATATGCCATGTTCAAATACTATACAACCCAACATATTATTTAATCAAGTTAAGATTCACTCTTATTGAACTTGGCATCTAATTGTTTCTCCCTTATAATTTATAAGATTTACCTCAAATGATCAAAATATTCTTCTCAACCTTTCGAATACATTTAATATATCATCTATGATCATAGTCACTAATTAATCCAAGCAAAATTGGGACACTTTACTCTGCAATACCATAATATTGTTTGGGGCATTTGTTAACTCAAATAGATATTGCCAATACTCAATGTGCCCATAATTAATTCTCGTAATTCCTTAAGTAACTAATTCCTCAAATGAGGTAATATTATCTCATGTTATTTTCAGTCTCCCAATTGACTTCTTTTCTCGAATGATTTTCTCCATTCATTCGATTTCCTCTAATTTCTTATTAACTTATTCCAATGTTTAACCATTCTTACTAGTTTCTCCACTCATTTCAATTTATTTACAATCTTAACTTCCTGAGCTGGTAACACATTCATCAATTCAAATTTGTATCTCCTGAACATATTTGCATAAAATATAGTGTGGACCTAAGTTCTCCTCACATTAGCAATAGTGTTACCTCAAATTCAAGAATCCAATCACGTAGTTGGATACATTACATCAAACAAAATACATATACTCTCAATAGCATATTCTACCTGATGCCTAAGTCTCAGTTAGAAACAGGACTCTAATATTCCCTTCTGATTTGTTCCATCTTCGTTCATTCTTAGAAGTAAACCATCTACTCTACTTAACCTAATTTGGTGAAATTCTTCTTCAAAAGAAGATTTCTTGCTACTATCATTTATACTGTTAATGTAATCCTTATCAATCAACTGTTTTCATCATTGTTTATCAGCCATTCTTAGTACCTTAAGAAGATTAATTTCTATCGTTTCTTACAAGGTCATAATGTTCTATTTACCAAAACTCGATGAAGTAGTAGACATGAATATTGTCGCATATGCTTAGGTATGTATCATCAAGGTCATCCCATTCTATCCAGAGATTTATTTCCGACAAATCAACAATTTATATCTTACAATAGTAATACTTTGATCTTAATTGATCCTAAACAATATTTCTCTCTTTATTCCTGCCCACGATCGCGGTATCCCTGCCACGATCGTGACAGAAACCTATTTTTGTCAGGCCACAATCGTGCCTTGCACTTTCTTCCTCATTTCTTCCTCGCATTAACACACATACTAACATCAATTCTACTCCAATTTTCCAGAATTTACCTCTTCTAATGCTACATCTTTTCATAATAATTCAACTACCATATTAATTGCATTAACTCTTCTCATTTGATTTACCATCTTTTTCTTAATCTCATTCATACATAAAATCCTATCTTATATGCATTTCTAACTTTCTCCTTACTACATATCATTCATCTCATGTAAAGTCATTTATGTCTACTTCATTTCCCTTTTATTCTTTCCTCATTTCTATCCCCTTTTATTCTTTCCTCATTTCTATCTCATCTTCCTATTGTCATTTATTTCATCTTCCATATGTATATCCTTAATCAATTCAGAATTACAGATGCATAATTATCATGAAATTCTGATCTCGATTCGACTAATATATTCCTATGATGGATCATAACTCTTGTCACATTAATCAAACAACCATTTCAAGTCCAAGTTCAACCTTTCAAGGTTATAGAAAAATATATTTTTTTCAACTTGGCTTATACACTTTAAATCTCGTCATTCACATTTATATCTCTACTTTCCTCAATCAGTTCACAACAATGTATTCACATATATTTCACATTCAAGGATATACCATTACAGTACAATATTGATGTAATATTCGATGATACATCCACAAATACAAATGTAGTGAATCTCTATCTATCATATCGAACCATATACTATTTCTCATTTCTAGATATCCACAAGCTTTCATTTTCTTACACTTTAACAAATCACCATTCTTCTCATTATTTCTAATTGCTCAGGCTTTTAACGAATGTTCATGCGTGTGACTCATGTAAATGCAACTTAGACTGGGGATCAGTTGCTACTGCCTGCTAAGGCATGTCTAAAATTCTTATAACTTGACATATATTTTGAAAAACGCCCATATAAGACACTAAGCATGGGCTCTGATACCAAATTGTAGCACTCCACTCTCATAGTGCATATCCCCGAATATATCGATGGTATTTGAGAACATACTCTACGAGGGTGGCATGCTAGAACAGTCAAACAATCATACTCATTGCAATTTTGTCATGCATCACATGCATATTTCAGAAAACTAATAATCAAATTGGGCTCTCTATTTTTTTTCAAACATCATAATCACAATTATTATTACTCTCATTGGTCAATATCATTTACAAATATTTCCAATTTGGAAAGTCATTACAAAACAGAATTATTCGGTGGCTACTCCGGTCACAACAACCTTTATGTTGTCATGCATTCATGTAATAAAATGCATCACAATCATATATTTTCAATCAGTCACATGATTTTAGTTTCATATTCACATTCATATTTATCATCGGACCTTAGTCCGACATTCAACAAAAATGTTGAGTAATCACCTATTTCGTCAAATTCACATTCAATGAGCACTTCCAATATATATTTCATGCATCAAACGCCTTAGACATTCAAAGTCTGCAATCAACACAATCACATTCACATAATAATTCAATATAGAAATTTAATAAAACAATCATTTAAAGTAAGACCATCTAGATCAACTCACAGTACGCTCCTTTGAATCACAACTACTATCATATGAACATCTTCATTCCCATTATACACATGCCTTTGGTACTTTGATATCAACAATTCATTCACTAAGATATAACCTTAATTATCACCTCATACATATCACACATTTAGTCACTTAATCCAAGCATCAATCCAGCTTTTCTCAAAAACAGATTTTCTGGTCAATATTTCATGGCCATTTTGACAAGGAAAAAGAGTTATCTAGGCAACACTTTCTTCTAAAAAAAATGTTCCTATATGTCTTAAGTTTTTTATGAACTAAATTTCATACAATTCAGTTCAGTATTCTGCAAGTTATACACAGAATACTTCAGACTATACTCAAACTACAATAGCACTCAGTACTCAATTTCAAGCCAAAATTTGAAACTCTTAGAGACAGAACTAAAATTCTATTCCTTCACGAAATTTGTATCCATATGTCTCTAGTTTAATTTAAAATTAAAATCATTCCATTTGGATATCTATAGATCAATATATGGCCAAAATACAGATGCCTGTTCAGTGAAAATACTCTATTTAACAAATTCCAACACACTTCATCATTTTCATCCTAAACTCATCAATCAATCATTATCAATCCTTTCATAACGAATTAATATGACCATGAAATTTTTTGGAGAGAAAAGAAAATGTGTGAGGAGTTTGTGGTCCAAATTTTAAGTTAATCGGAGGTCCGAAGAAGAAGTTATGGTCAAAATAGTAAAGGGTGTTTAAAACTGTCAAAAAGCATTACACCTTCATTGGCACGATCGTGCACTTCCTGCTAATTCCTCACTGTCACAATCGTGCACTACCTGATTTCTCCTCTCTGTCACGATCATGCTTGTGCATGATCGTCCACTACCTAGAGTTTCCTTTCTGTTACGATTGTGCTTGTGCATGATCGTGCAAGTCCCCTAAGGCTTCCTTATTGTCACAATCACGATCGTGACAGACGAAACTTACCCAGATTTTTACGAAACATCATATTTCATCACTAGCTCTTCTCTTTTGCGTAGTCTATCATTTGTAACTTATGTCCTCATTATTTCCTCTTCATTCCTCCTTCCATTTCAACTCAAATCATTCACACAAAAATCAAAATCTATAATTGATCATAAACATCAAAAATAGAACACATCATACATGCATATTCATCATATTTTCTGCACTTCTTCATCTTCTTTAACACCTTCGTTTCATCTCTAACTATCAACTTAATCCTTCCCATTTCAAGACATCACGTTACACTATCCTTTTCTTTAACTCCTACTTACTTTAATCCATCTTTATAACACCCAAAGAGATCCACCTATATCAACAGTGAAAACAGAGCATGAAACACCCATTTACCTATCAAATTTTTCTGCACTTTTTTTACATCATCAATAATGATCTTTCTATCTCAAAAATCATGTCAGCAACATCTTATGAAATATTGTTCATCAAATATGCAAAAGCAAGGCATAGACATGCCTAAGTCTCTCATTCACATTTTAGCAAATAAACAACCTCATTTTATAAACATTTAACTGCTAACAATCATGATGTATGTTTCATTCTACAAATCATGAATAACCACACAATACTTACTTGTTTAAAACTCCAAGCTCTTCAAAATCACGTGAACCCTAGCTTTCCATGATTCATGATCATCAACAGTTAAGGTGGTAGGGTTGGGTCTTCTTGTAGCAAATAACGAAGACAACAAAATGAAAGTAGCAAGTGAAAGGTGAGAACAAGTTTCAGGTTGAGAGGGTGAGAAATGAATCAGGGATGAAGACAAATAAAGAAGATGAAGAAAGAAAATGAAAAGAGAGCATTTATCCAAAGAAATAAAATGAAAGACCAAATGGTCTTCACTTGATCTTTTAAACTACTAGTCCATTTGTTTCCCCATTTCTAATCTAATTGTCTCCCGATTTTTCATGACACTTGTCATTAAATCCCAAAGTCATTTATAAAAATTTTCACTGCCATTAAACTCTTATTTCTACTACCATTTATCAATTCTCCTGCCACTTGGCATTTTTTCTAGTCTAAAAATACCCATAATTGTCAGAAAATTCTCAAAATTCTCCAAAATTCTAAATCACTACTTATACACACCAACTCAATTTTTAAGATAGATAATCCACAATTCACATTGTAATCACATTAAATATCAATTATACTCAAAAAATGTCAAATGAGTGCATGTATAATCATTGAAATATGTGTAAAACAATCAAATTTACGTGTGTATATGCTAACATTTTGCATGAGCATGAAATGCATTTTTCTAATCTCTCATTGCTATTTCTTAATTACAGAAATCTAAGGTTCTAACCCTTAGTATGGAAATGAGATGTTACACCTACGTTAGTGATTCATCATAGCCCTAATAGCAAGGAGATGGAGTCAGGGGGCAGGAATTTGAAACAAAAATCAATTATGAAGGAGCAGATTTTGAAGGCCAACATACCTTTAATGGATGGAAATTCGATTGCTGTGGAGCAATCCCTTGATATGCTATTGGAATTGCAGGACACGATTTTGGAGTATAATGTCGTTAATGGGAATATAGTTGATGTTAATATTCAACAGGCTAACGATCAAAATTTTATTGTGACTGAACTGGATGAGCAACTTTACAACGTTTCTAATGAGGCTAAGAGGGAGAAAAATACAGTTAATGTGAATATTGATTATGTTGTGGATATTCAGCATGTTAATGATGAGTTACCGGTTTTTATTGTAGTTGATGATAAGGTTAGCGTAGTAGTTGAAGACAGTTGAGTTGTCTCAGAAGCACCCTTAGTAAAGGCAGATATTCTTCTTAGCGGTGATGTGGATGCTGTTAATAGTGGGTTTGATGCGGTTGAATGTTCTATGGCTGATGTTGCTGGTGCAGTACCTGATATAGTCTCTATTGAGGCTGTTAAAAATAGCCGTAGTGTAGAGGATGTAATTAGTGGGGAAGGTGCTGATGGTGAAGTTATGTTATATTATGCTATTAGTAAGGCAGTAGTTTAAGCAAATGGATTGAAGAATGTTGTCCGCAGAGCTATCACTACAATAAAAACGACATACGGTAACAGCTGATAAGTGGTATTAAATATGAATGGTAAAACTAATGAGTATGCTATGACAGCCCATGTTACTAAAGATATGATGCTTTAGTATCAGTTTTGACATTGTTGATGCTATTATAATAGTTTTGACATTATTGTTTAGTTTATTATAGCATTGTTGATGCTATTATAATAGTGTTACTAATATATCTTGTGTAACT
>JAOSBL010162298.1:0-11547 GCA_027568915.1 Erythroxylum roraimae | reverse complement strand
GATCTGGGTAGAATAATTAGGTTTAATTTTTGTTTTTTGCAAATTAGTCCCTGAAGAATTCAAATTTTTGCGAAATGGTCTGAAAAATACCGGAATCCGTGGTACCGGCCGGTACCCACCGAAATTTATGACCGGTATTTTTTTTAACCATACCAGTACCAGTTTTCGGCCGGTACGGTACGATTTTCACATCCTTGATATGCAGTCAAAGTGATTCCCCTAAACCCCTGAGACTTGAAAGAGGCTTTCAACTTAGTAGAGGGTTTGTAATCTTAGCTTTCAATATTGAACTACAGTAGATGGAGTTTCGATAGGCCTCGACATTTCTGCTTTGAGTAGAAAGATGAAGTTGGCCATGAGAGAGCTCTTAATGCCCGCGTCAGTTTATATGCAATGGACATGGCATTCTTTTAAGTCACTACAGATTAAGAACATAGTTGAAAAATATTTCATAACCTATTTTGACGAACATTTGTAGCTGAGGCTATCTCCAACCAACACACCAAAACACCAAATTTGGTGTTTTGATGCAATGAAATCACTCCTAGGATGACACCAAATTTTAACACCAAAATAGTGTAATGAATAGTAATGCACCAAAAGTTTAAAAAGACAAATTTGTCCATTTTCTTTTTAACATATTTCTTTAATGTCCTTCTCACAATTTGATTTATTTACATAATTTACTAAGTAATTAAATTTAAAATATATATTACTTTAAACAAAATATATCATTACAAAGATCTTGTTGAGACATTTAAAATGACACTAATATTTAATATAGTATTAAATTTATTTTTAATATTTATTTAGAATTCTTATTTATAAGTGTTATAAATTCATTAATAAAATATGTTAAGAGTAAAAAGTAAATTTGAAATAAAAGGTACATAAATTTAAACCACAACGTTGATTTAAAAAATTAAAACTCAATGAAAATATTTCAAATTACAACCAGACTAAAATAAATTACAATTATAATAAGACTCGAGATTACAATCAAACTAAAATTACAACAATCAAATTAAAAGTAAAACTAAAGTACTTAAGAATATTAATTTAACATAAATAATTAATAGATTAGAAAGTCATCCTCATTTCCTCCAAAATCAGTTAGCTAAAGCTACTAGATGAGCCAACTCTTTTTGCATAAATTTCACTTGTTCATTTATGAAAGCCTCACACATCACTGAATCTTTGATGGAATCCAGATATTTGCATAAAATTTTATTATCTTCCTGTCTTTGTCATAGCTCTTATTTTTTTTGCCTCATTTTGAGCTCATAACAACTGAAGTTCATATTTTTTTTCAAGAAGAGATTGACTTTCATGAAACATTCCTTTTACTTCTTTATTCATGGACATAAAAAGTTTTTCATTTCCTTATTTTGTTCCTTTTTCATTTTTTTCTTTCTTCCTCCCAGTAGGACAATCAGCTTCATCATTTCTTTCAATAAATGGATCTTCAACTTCAAAATCATTATTTAAATCAATACAAAACGATGATGATCCTATTGACTTATCTATTTTTGGGATTCGGACGATGACATTTTATTGCACTTAGATCGTTTTCGATGACCCGATGATTTCTCTTTGCTAGTATTCGTATATTTCTCCATATTTTTTAGGATTGGCCATATATGATCAAATTTGAAACCGTTTTGAAATTTTGAATCTTGAATGAGTAAATCTTTTGCTTTCTCGAACTGTAAGACAATAATGTAACTTAAGTTACATTTTAGTTTATAAATCAAATGTATTTCAATTCATACAAAGAAAAAAACAAATAAACAAAAGAACTCACAATACCTTGTTCAGAAGCACCACTTGGATTCAAGTTTTCAATATGTTAAACACATATTTTCCAATAGCTATCATTATAGTTTGCCATCGAGCTTGTAAAGATCTTCAAGGTCAAACAATGGTGATATGATTCGGCAACATTTGATGGTACTCAGTTGTGATATGAGACTAAAACTGAGTCATAGATTGATCTCTACTAGTGACTGGATCTTGTGAAACATTAAGATATACATGGCACAAGACTTGATCTTCTTCAACTGAATATGATGCACTTCGAGAGGTATTTGATGAAGGTTTTACACCAAATTTTGGGCTTGCTATTTTTCGGATAGGTTTGAAAGAGTGTTATAGTTTAGGATTTCAAAAAATGTTATATGAAACGAGAGTTTCAGTTTAGTATAACAAATAAACTATTTATAGAGATGTTGTGGAAAAGATAAGAATACCAATTAACGGTTGAGAAGAATGCAATCTAATCCAACGGCTGGAAAGAGATAGAGTTAGATTTTTTACAGAGATTCCTTATCTTGTCTTGAATATTGTGTGGATAGGATACGAATACTAATGAACGGTTGAGATAAATGCAATCTAATCCAACGGTTGAGAAGAGATAGAGTTAGATTTTTTGTAGAGATTCCTTATCTTGTCTTGGATATTGTGTGGATAGGATAAGAATACTAATTAATAGTTGAGATGAATGCAATCTAATCCAACGGTTGGGAAGAGATAGAGTTAGATTTTTTTTGCAGAGATTCCTTATCTTGTCTTGAATTATTTATTATATAAGGGAATGAATCACTAGCAGTTTCTTCTTTGAACCCTTCACCATATTTTTCTCCAACCATGAGTACTAATGCTAGTACTTCTCATATATCATCCTCATCTTCATCCTCATCATCAGAGGATGAATTGGATCTCACTTCTGCAATATTAGGGCAAAACAATGTGTTACTATCTGCATACACCAATAACAACCTTGCAATGGATTACTATATGAACAATATAGTGAACCAGTCAAAGCACAAAGGCTCAATCTTTGGTCATAGAGTAATTTATCGTGATCGTGCTACAGCAGATCAAAGACTATGGGATGATTATTTTACTGAAAATCTAAGATATAATGCAGCAATGTTTCACAGGCAATTAAAAAAAAGCTCATTATGAACTTAGTAATGTATTGATTGAACATTTGTGGGAACGATGTGGTAATTCAGAGGATTAGAGGTTAAATGTGCAATAAAGAATTATATTTGTGTATGTTATTAATTTGTTGTTGCAATAATATTAATTATATTTGTTAAATAATATTAATTTAATATAAAGTATATGTTAATTAATTAAGAATAATAATTTTATTTTAATTCTTATAAATAAATAAATAAATATCATTGTATAAATATAAAATAATTTAGTTAATAACTAAATTATTGTGGTATATTCTTTAAAAATAATTTGGCATAAAAATTTGGTGTAGAACGGTCAAAGTAACAACAAATTTGATGTAAAAAGATTCTTAGAATATTCTCTTTTATACCAAATTTGGTGTAAAATTTTAGTGGAATGGTTGGAGATGGCCTCAGTTCGTAAGGATTTTTTTTAGTTTGATGTAGTAATCATGGTCAATCCAAATACATGATGGTGTAATGAGAATGCCCTTTATGACAACAAGTACAATTATACGGGTGGTGGTGGAGTTCTAAAAATTACAAAGGGTATCCTGGTTATGATGAAAAGTCAAAAAGATACGTATTTTGTACATTTTGAATGGTATAACAGTAGTTACTATTTCAACAAATACATCTTCTTTGATAGATTATGATATCACTATGTTATGGCATATGAGACTGGGGTATATGGATAAGAAATGAAGGATGTACATCAAAGTTAGACTTTTGTGATTATTGCATTTTTGGGAAGCAAAAAATAAATTAGCTTTAATTTAGTCACTCATAAACCAAAGGTACCTATGATTACATCCAGTCGAATCTTTGAAAATCCACTCAAGTCCTTTCGAGATGTGGAGCTCAATACATGCTTACTTTAATTGATGACTACTTTAGGAAGGTATGAGTCTACTTTTTCAAATATAAAAGTGATGTATTTGTTAAGTTTAAGCAATAAAAGGCTCTAATTGAAATAAAAATTAAGAAAAGAATTAAAAGTCTTAGGATTGATAACGGTTTGAAATTTTATGTTGGATAATTTACTAAATTATGTAAAAGTCAACTCCTCATTATAATGGTATTGTTGAAAATATGAATAGAATACTTTTGAAGAAATGACATTACATGCCATCAAACTCCAATTTTTCCAAAGATTTATGGGCTGAGGCATTATCTATAACATGTTATTTGGTAAATCATTCTTATGACACATCTCTTGATTCAAAAACTTTTGAAGAAATATGGTTCAGTAAACCTATTAATTATTCTAATTTACATGTATTTGGTTATCCATGTACATGATAGTAATTTGGACTCAAAATCCAAACAAAGAGTACTTTTATTAGGTATAAATTGGTGTAAATGAATGTAAGTTATGTTGTTCTTATCCAAATTTCTAAAGGATCATAATCATCAAAAAGGTTATATTTGATGAAATTTCTATGTTACAGCCAAAATTGTTTGTTACTTCATTTAATATATATCAAGGGATGCATCGAAGAAAGTAGTGCTAGAGACTAGTCAATCATATTTTTCATCATAACCTCATCTTGAACTTTATCCAATCTAATTTTCTAGCTTTAAAAATGAAGAGGTAAAGGAAGATAAAATTGGTCAGAAGATGATTCATACATCATAGCTAAGTAAAAACAAATAAAGAAAATTAGGAGAAAGCAATGATTTGTTAAGACTAATTTGGTGGCAGATGCCTTAGTAATGACACAAGAAATAAATAATACTGATGAGTTTTATATATACTTTAAAGTTATTTCTTATAATGGTTATGCTAAATGGTTGGTAGCTAAGCATAAGAAAATTGGGTCCATTTAAAAATGATACTTAAAAGATAGTTAAAGTACCATTAAAGAAGAAGATCATTTGTTAGAAATGGGTCTTTAAGAAAGTAGTTGACCCTAACATTTTGTTATATGGGAAATGAGAGCCCTCTATACTTAAAACAACTACTGATAATTCCTTGATAGCCTCTTTATTTGGCCTCTTCTTTTCGTCTTCCTTTATCTCTTCTTCCTTCTTAATTAGAAGATTCCTCTATATCTTCAACCTCTAGCTCATCTTCACTCGATAATGTTATCATATTCACATGTTTCCTAAATGTGGCTCCATGTATCCAAATAAAACACCTAGCTATTTAGTTTTATGGAAGTCAGCCTCGATTGAAGCAACAAAATTCAAAAGAAAAAAAAACATCCTCCTCTTGCTACTATTGTTGCAAAAATATAGATGAAGCGTGATCATTCCATACAAAGTTATAATAACTACTCCATACTGGATTATAAATATTCCTATATGGGGTAGCTTGAGGTTAGTTCTCTATACAAATTAGATGCCCCCATATAGTATGGTGCCTGACATTCATGAGTGGGGTAGTTACCCCCACAAATGTCATAACACATTATGGATATTAGTTGAGCTCCTAAATATATGTAACTAGGCATCTCGTGACAAGTTTCCAATATTGTCATAAGTGATGGCATATTATAATCCCCCTAAAAATATTGTCCTCTCCATCCTTCCATTATGCTAGTGTCTATAACAACGAATACCCAAATTCTATAAACAAGCCATAAACAAAAGATCAAGATAAAGAGCTCTAAGAATAAATAAATAAATAAAATGTAAAAAATATGAAAGATAAAATAATGGTTAGATTGATAGAATTAAGGTTTCCTAATATCTAAGTTCTCGAGTGTAAAAAACTTGATAGTGAATTTATTGTTTTATTTATAAGTACACAGTGTAGTTGTAGCTAGTACTAAAAATATTTGTCAATCCTACAAGGACTTTGACTATTATTAGTAACTTTCTTCTTATTCTCTCGTCACCAATCAAGGTGATATTGATAAATCAGAATTATAATCAAAGAAAGTAAACTAAGGTCAAGTTAACATAATCGAATAAACTAGAATAGAAAAAGAATGAAAAATCAACCAATAAATCAATAATACCTGGAATTCAAATCCTCCATAGGACTTCTCATGTAATTGTGATTTTACTAATTAATTTAATCTAACATTAATTAGATAATGAAAATTTCTCAATTATGTTATTATCTGTTTCGATACTATTAACATATAATTCTAGGTAATTTCCAAAAAAGAACATATAATTCTAGGTTGATTAATTAAAATCTCTTATTAATTAAAACCCATAGAATCGCATTAATTAATTTTTAAATTTTACTACTATGTTTGACCCTAATCGAAATCTCTTATTAGTTAAAACCCATAGAATCGCATTAATTAATTTATGAATTTTACTATTATGTTTGATCCTAATCCAAAGATTTATGTCAACCTATATCTAAGTTTGCATGTAACTCTTGTCAATTATGCTAGATCTGTTCAAGCAAAGGATTTCTCGATCTCCATTGCACGAAATCATATATGAATGAATATGCCAACAATATTAATTCAAGAATAAATAAGAATACATAATTGAATCTCAACGAAACTAAATAATAAATTAAATTAAATTAAAGTCGCTACAAGGTCTATCCTAAGATTTATATAATATAGATACAAAAGAGAATTCAACCCATACTTATAGAGAACATAACATTAAAACTATAGAAGAAACTGAAAATCAAAGATGATATGATTGAATTTCCTAAAATATCTCAAAACTTTAACCTAGATTGATAAAAATCCACTCCAAAGGGCTTGCTTTAGTTGTTTCTTGTGCTTTATTTCATTCTAGGTTTCTCCTTATCTTTATTAAGCCTCCTCCTTCTGTCACTCAATCTTAGCTTTTAAATTTTGAAATTTAGATTCTAGGAGATACTCGGGCATCAATATAAGCTTTTTAATGGTTATCAATATAAGCTTTTTAATGGTTATGTTCTTCAAACAAATGAACAATACTTTTTGAAGTTAACACGTGCATAATCTTGAGAGTATATCATCAACATAGCCTTCTTACTACACAACACAAGCACGTTCCTAACCAAGACGGGTATGTTTTACAGAAAATATGCAACACACCTCCAAACTCTTTAAAACAATTATGTACACAGTCAAGCACTCTATAACTCAATTGAAATAGGTCCTAATTACTCTAAACTTATTTGAATTTGTTCTTTTTTTCTCCAAGTGATTGAATTAGACCTAGAAACAAAATATGAACAAATGAAGTACTAAAATCAATAAAAATACTAAGATAAAAAACTAAAATTTATTAAATATAAGACTAAAAATATGACTAAATCACTACTTATCACCTACCTTTCATAGCCTTAAGTATGAAGATTCACATAAGCACTTGGAGGAATTTCATATAGTATGCTTAAGTTTAAAGCTGCAAGGTGCGTTTGAGGAGCGAATTAAGCTAAGTGCTTTCCCATTCTCATTAGGTAATAGAAATAAAGAATGGTTGTTTTATTTGCCTCCTAAGTCAATACTACATGGAAAGATATAGTGAAATTATTCCTTGATAAATTCTTTCCTAGCTCAAAAGCTTCCAGTATAAGAAAGGAAATATATGGAATAAAACAAAACCATGTTAAGACCTTTTATAAATAATGGAAAAGATTTAGGCAATTATATGTAAGATGCCATCAACATGGGATTTCTAAACAACTCCTCATTCAATAATTTTATCAAGAATTTTTACCAATGAAAAGAAGGGTCATAGATGTAGTTAGTGGACATGCCATAATAAATAAAACTCCTCAAACTGCTAGAGATTTAATCTCCACTATAGCTACTAATTCTCAACAATTTGGCCTTAAATAACACTCATCTTTAAGAAGAGTAAATGAGGTAAATATTTCTAATCTTGAACAAAAAAAATCTCTAATTTAATCTCTCTTATTCAACAGATGGCCATAGGAAAGATGCAAGAAGTCAACACTTACGAGATTTGTGCCACTCCTAACCACGCTATTGAAATGTTCCTAATGCTTTAGGATGATACTCAATCGCATGCTAATATGGTTGGAGGATTTCCAAGTCCACCACAAAGGAAATATGATCCTTAATCCAAAAATTATAACCTAGAATAAAGGGATCACCCTAATTTTAATTATAGAGCAAGGTCATCAAATCTCCAAAATTGTCGGAGTTAACCAGTGAGTCCAGCATAACAACCCATTAAATCCAAGTGTGTCTCTTGAAGATATGGTTAAAGAACTCATTTCTAACTTATAATAATATTAAAAAGAGACAAAATTAAGAATCAAAAATTTGAAAAATAAAATTAGTCAACTAGCATCATGGATTAGTATATTGGAGAATCAAGGTAAGTTCCCTTCACAGACCATCATCAATCTAAAAAAAATGTAAGTGTAATCACCCTATAAAGTAAGAAAGAGTTAAAGGAAACTAGAAGAAGTCTAGGAATAAGCTACAGTCACACCTTAGAGGAGGAGATAAAAAAAGAAGTGATAATTCCTCAACAATGATCCGATAACTCCAAGGTGGTTAATAACAAACAACCAAGAGTATTGGTGACTAAACACCCCTTCCCTGAAATATTTGTCAAATATAAGAAAGAGGAGAAGGAGAAGGAAATTATTAAGACTTTTCACAAGATAGAGGTAACATTCCTTTACTTTATGCAATAAAACTTATGCAAAATTTCTCAAATAATTATGCACTAATAAAGGTAAATTGAAAGGTAATGAAAAGGTAAGTATGGGAGAGAATATGTTAACTATTCTCTAGAGGAAACCGCCCCTTAAGTACAAAGACATAGGTGCATTCACTAGCTTATATACTGTTCTCAATGTTGGAATTCAGAAAGCTATATGTGATTTGGGTGCTTTAATTAATTTCATACCTTTCTTTATTTATGAATCTTTGAATATTGGTCTATTAGAAAAGAGAAAAGTGTGGCCATCCAACTTACTAATAGATCTATTGTGTACCCCATGAGAGTTTAGAGGATGTTTTAGTGCAAGTCAATGAATTGTTTTTCCCTATTAACTTTTATGTGCTTGATATGAAATAAGATAATTCCCCTAACTCTACATTTGTTTTACTAAGGAGGCCATTTCTCAAGATACTAAACCAAATATTGATGTATAAAGTAATGCAATTTGATAGAGAAATCATTGATTTTAATATTTATGATGCCATAAGATACCCTAGTGATATGTCATTTGTCTTTGTTGTAGATGTTATTAATCGTTTATTGCAACAATAATTTATGATGGATGATGAGGACAATCTAAAGGTCACGCTTGGAAACAAACTCAAACTAAAAGATTTGTAGAATTCAAAGAAAGATTTCATCATCCTCTTTGATATTCAACATGTGGTCTTTGAGCTAGAATCACTTGAACCCACAAGGTATGATGTTGCTAATGTGGAATTACCATAATCTCATGAAAAACTTCTTCCTTCAATATTGTAAGCACCAAAATTAAAATTTAAACCCTATTCATTTTAAGTGCATGTTTTTGGGAGAGAAAAAATCCCTTTTGATGATAATATCTAACAAACTCACAACTTTGGAGGAGGAAAATTTGATCCGTGTGTTTAAAGAATTTAAGGAGGCCATCAGTTGGACTATAACTGATATTAAAGAATTAAGTCCATTCACTTATATAAATAAAATATTAATAGAAGAAAGCTATAAACCTTCAAGAGAAGCTCAATGCATATTAAATCCTCCTATGATGGAAGTGATGAAAAAGGAGATATTGGAACTTCTTACTGCAGGTATAATCTACCTAATCTCCGATAGCAAATAGTTAAGTCTTATTTATATTGTTTCAAATAAAACAGGTATAACTATGATCAAGGATCTAATCATAAGTTAGCTCCCACTCATTTAGATTATATGAATTTGAATGTTGAAACTATAAAATATAATTTTTCCACTTCTGTTTATAAATCAAATGCTAGAGCGTTTGGCTTATTGTCCTAACGTTTGGCTTATTGCCCTCACTTTTGTTGTCAAGAGGGATATTCAAGTTTTTATCAAATCTTAGTTGTTCTAAAGACCAAGAAAAAAACCACCTTCACATGCCTTTTTGGTAGTTTTGCTTATTGATGCATACTATTTGGACTTTGCAATGCACCTGCTACCTACCAAAGATTTATAGTAAGTCTTTTTTATTATATTAAACAATTCAATGAAGTATTCATGGATTATTTCACTGTCAATAGTAATTCTTTTGATGAATGTTTAGATAATCTAACTAAAGTGCTTGAAAGATATATAGACAAAATCTCATTCTTAATTATGAAAACTATCACTTCAAGTGGATCAAGGCCTAATTTTAGGCTATATTGTGTCCTCTAGAGGAATAGAAGTAAATGAAATAAAGATAAATGTGATTAAATTCTGACCTTACCTCGTAAGTATATAGAAAGTTGATTCATGTCTTGATCATGTAGTATTTTTTTGACACTTTAACTAAGATTTTTTCAAAATTCCTCAACCCCTATATAGATTGTTGAAAAAAGAAGTGGCTTTTGAGTTTGATGATACATGTAATGCAACTTTTAACAAGATAAAGGACTTGTTAAATTCTGTGCCCATAATTCAACTACCAAATTGGAGTCTTCCTTACAAGATTATGTATGATGTGAGTACATACAATGTTAGTGTTGTTCTTAGGGAAAAAAATTGGAAATAATTCTCATGTTATCGATTATGATTTAAGAACATTTGATAGTTTACAAAGCAACTACACCAACATGGAGAAAGTATTTCTAGCTATTATTTTTTCTTTAGAAAAGTTTTGTCCATATTTGCTTATCATTAAATTGATTGTTTATTTTGATTTTGCCTCTCTCAAGTGTCTCTCCAACAAAATAGTAAAGTTGAGATTTGTTTAATGGATACTATTATTATAAGAGTTTGATTTGATAATACAATAAAAGAAAGGCGCAACAAATTTAGTAGAAAACTACCATAGCATATTGGTCACCATCACTATTGAACAACAATTTCCAAATGAGTGTTTATTTCCTATTCGAGAAACTACACCCTGGTATATTGATATAGTTAACTATTTGGTTACTAAAACACTATTAGTTGATTTTTCTAGAGCTCCAAAGAATTAAGAAAGAATGAACATATATATTATGTTTTGGATAACCCTTACTTGTGAAAATTTTTTCTAACTAAATCATTCGAAGGTGTGTCTCTTAATTTTTTTCTTGTCAACTTTTTTTGTGGGTTCTATCGAACCCAATTTTTTAAATTTTGAGTTTTTCGTTTTCTTAACCTTTAGCCTTGTTTTCTTTATTTTTTCTATCTAATTTGCTTCTTTGAAAGATATTTGACAAAGGGAAAGGTTAAAAGTAGCCTTCTCGATAGATTAATGAGTTTGTAAAGAACATTTAATCAAGAGTTTAGGTTATTATTAAGATAAATTTTAAAGACAATGCTTTTGCTACTAACATTTTCTACAGGTTCATTATGAATAAGAACAAGAAATTCTTCCAAAGAAAGGGAAGAAAGTGAAGAGGATAGAGTGAGTATAGACTAGGAGTTTTGTTGGGCTCTATTCCCGAAGCCCAACAATTGAACCGGAGTCATAAAGCGAGAGCGGGCTTCCTTGTAGGGTTATCTCGACTAACCCTTACTTGCTTTGAATCAATCTTTTCAA
>JAOSBL010162263.1:0-11549 GCA_027568915.1 Erythroxylum roraimae | reverse complement strand
GCATTGGCAAATCCACAGCACACACTAAGATGCGCTTAACGGGATCTTGAGAAATGGAGTTCATTGATCAAGATCCTGGACTTAAAGAGTCTTTTAAGGTTCTAAGGCTTAAGAGCGCTTAACGGGATCTTGAGAAATGGAGTTCATTAATCAAGATCCTAGACTTAAAGAGAGTCCTTTAAGGTTTATCATTTCAAACTTAGTAATTTCTAATCCCCCCTCAAATTAGTTTTGAACTATGATAGCCAAAGCTCATTTTCAAGGGAATTTTATCACTTATCTTAATCTTTTCATTTTCTATTTTTTAAAAAAAACTCAAAAATACTTTTTACATGCTTTTTACAATGCATTTTAGTTCATTAATATTCTAAAGATCGAAACCCCCTTCTTACTAATTTCGCTTGCATTTTATGACATATAGACTAGCTTAAGTCCATTTCATTAGGTTCCGATTAAGTGAGACGACCCGAGGTTGTATCCTATATTGCAATCCTTATATTTAAATTTTTGACTCGGTATCCAAGAGATTGATTTTTAGACTCTAACAGTGAACAATATCCATCAAACAACCACAACCAGTTGAATAGTAGCTTCAGAGAAAATGGCAACGACAAGTTATTAATTACCTGTGACAGAGATGAAACTGCCCCATCTTGTAAGGGGTAAGAAGAGGGATGGTAGGAGCTTCACTAACATGCATGGCGTTGTTAATCTGGGAGTTGACTTCACCTTTCTGCACTGTGATTGCTTTATGCTTTTCTCCAAGCAAATTCCAATGACAATAAAATGCAAAACAATAGAAGATGTACGAATGCTAATAGATATCGTAAATCTTAACTTCGCTATAAGAATGAGAATGGAATGAGAAACGCCAAAATCTATGGCTTTTTATAGACTGCATGGGGTGCAGTACTGTGGGAAGGATAATTTACTGATGGAGCCATTCTAAAGAAAATGGACAAAAAGGTGTCAAGGTGACATGCACAGTGACGTTTCTCCTTGACCATGTTCTATTAGCAGTAATTGACAAAGTTGGTGGCTAGGAAAAGAACGAAATCTGGGAAAGCCGTAAGAAACACGAAAGTATTTGATATGCGGTTTAACATAAGAGGCAGAATATATACGAGGAGTGTCCAATCATTCACATGATAATAGGAGAAAATTAAACTAAAGGTATCCATTTTAGACAAGTATTTTTCTGTATATGTAATTATCCTAAGTTAGTCTAAATGCAACAATTGATTATACAATATAATCTTATTATATTTTTGACCGAATAACAATTCTCCTCAAGCTCAAATTTGTGGATGATACCTGAGATTGGAAAGTAATTGATTATGGATGATATGCTGGTAAGATCTAGAACTTTGGTAAATACATAGGCAAGCTACTCATTAGATGAAACAAAAGTGGTCTGAAGTCGTCCTTCTTGAATTTTATCCCTAATAAAATGGCAATTAATTAGTTTCGACGTGCTTTGTTCTATCATGAAAAGTAGGATTATTTGTTGTGTGAAGAGCAACTTCATTATCACAAGAGAAATTTGCAAGATGCGGAGGGATACCTACTTCCCATAAGAGTGTTTGCAACCACGTAAGTTCGCTAATAACAGTGGTCATGACAAGATATTCAGCTTTTATGGAGGAATGTGAGACTGTTGATTGTTCCTTTGTACGCCAAAAAGGAAGACTGGGACCTAGAAAAGTACGGTAGCCAATTGTTGATCATCGTAATATGGGACAGGATGCTCAATTGGCATTATAATAAGCATGTAAATGTAAAGAAGAGTATGCCCCTACGGCAAAAAGTATTTTAGGCAATATAGCATAACTTTAAGTATAATAATTATTACATTTTTATTAAGGCAACAAAATTTGTATGGTTATAAGAAGTGACATTGTAATAAGTATAAGGCAACAAAATTTTTTGATTAGGCCATAAAATAAAAAAAATGTTGCTTTCAAACTGGCTAAGACAACACATTAGTTTCAAACTATAGCAACAATATTAAATGGATATTGAAATACTTTAAATCTTTTTAAGCAACAACGTTAAATAGATAAGACAACAAAGTGAATTTTTTGGCAACAATTTGTAATAATAAAAGTAACAATTTATTCTTTTGTTGCCAATAATATAAAAACAACAATTTATACATAAAGCAACAAAGTGGATTTTTTAAAAGCAAAAACTACATTTATACATAATATCTAGTTAATAAGAACTTAAACAATCCAACATTTAACATATTCAAAATACAAAAGAAACTTACCTTTTATTGTTACAAAATACAAAAGCAAATTATATAATCCTTAACTTTTTTTTTGAAAAGTTAAAGAATTGTAATAAATTTATAAGAACGTCCTTACAAAAGACAATGCCGAGCTATTACAACAAAACAGTAATGTTTTGGTAACTTTGATAACAAACAAAACAAAACGTAACCAAACATTAACGATAAGAGATAAAAAAACATCAACACGTCTCATTAGGCAGAAAAGGAAAAATCTTGAAGCTCATCTTCAGTCCCCTTACCCAACCCTACCAAATTAGGATTGGGTAATTGTCGTCATTAACAAGTCCGAAAGAGGATCAACTTCAGATTAGTTCACCTAAATGTCATCCTCGATGTCTTGGGTCGGAGATCTGATCATAGCTTTTAGGAACTACAGTCAGCTTAGAAGGGGAAGGAATCGACATACCAGGTATTTTCATTCCAGTTTGCAATTTTCATGAACTAAGGCCCTTTCTGAGTAATATTAACTAATTCTCCATGAAGATGCTAGTCTAGGGTTTATTGTTTCTATTGTGGTTGCGTACATGAGATAGTCTCTTATTACAGTTGTTAGTGCATTGAGAACTTCCTTTCTTGTTCTTGCTTTGTTTTGGAATCTTCTGAGGTTCCTCTCTTGCCATATCTCTTTGATGGAGAAGGCAAAAGATATGATATAGATGTGTACATTGTACGTCGAACTTAGATTTAGCTTCAGAAGCCATTCCAATGATTTTGTGAACGTTGAACCTGCCTTTGAAATAAGACATAATCCTTGTATCTTCTCCCATATATACTTGGAATAGGGACAGAGAAAGAATAAATGATCCCTAGATTCCTCCTCCATCTCACACAGTACACAGCTAGGATCAGAATTAATGAAATGTATTCTATCCATTGTGCTTAACTTGTTAAGCGCAGTAAGCCACTAAAGGATTGAGTGACTAGGCCTGAGAGTTTTATGCCAGATGATTGGAGACCAAATTTGTCTAAGGTTGTTCTAATTCTGCCACTTTCTGAATCTTGGTTGAAGGTGTTCAGAAGCATCTTGAGACAATGGAATACATCCTCCTTCTCTAGATCAAGTTGATAATTAGGAGTAAGATACTGCAACTCAACTGGAATGTTCCATTGTCCCCTTAATAAAATAGAGTTAACCTTTGTATTGATACCAAATCCACTCCATATCTGAAGAGTTTGAGGATATCTAATTAGAGGGCCCATACTAGTCCAATTATCAAACCATAAGTGTGCCTTTTCTCTATTACCCACCTTACAATTCACTAGAGGTTCCAATATAGGTCTTAGCTTCAAGAGTTGCATCAAGGGCTAAGAGAAGGAAGGTTTAATCGATATAGCCTAAAGACTAGTTCCTTTCAGGATATAGCTATGAAGCCACTGTATCCATAAAGACTTCTTTTCCAATAGAATATTCCACATATTCTTAATGAGGGCTGAAATATTAAAAGAAGCAATAAGAATCAGTCCCAATCCCCTTTCTGCTTTCCTTTTACAAACTTTAGACCATTTAACCTTGGCAGAATGTTTATCCAAATTTAAGTTGCCCCAGAGAATTCTTCTGAAAAGCTTCTCAATGGTTTTGATGACACCTTTAGCTAATGAAATGTTAGAGGACTAGTAAACATGAAGAGAGTTCAGGATCGATTTGATGAGTTGTAACCTCCCACCAAAAGAGAGTACCTTGCTAGACTACATTCCTAATCTTCTCTGTATTGTCTTAATTAATGGAAAACATTCAGTAAATTGAATTCTTTTCGTGGTAATAAGAAGTCCTAGATAAATCAATGGAGCAGGTTTCCTCTTCATTCCTGTAATTACAAAGATATTGTTTTTCATCATATTAGCACCAGCAGCTAGAATGAACTGGCTCTTAGTAAGATTAATCTCCAGACCTGAAAGTTCTTTGAGATTAGTTAGAGTTGACATGAGCAATTCAATAGAATTCGCATGAGCCTTAGAAAACAGTAGCAAGTCATCCGCAAAACAAAGATTGATTAGCCTTACTCTCCTGCATTTACTATGAAATCTGAAGTTTTGCCTACCTTGTGTTGAATCAACTGACTTAGTACTTCCATACAAATGATAAACAGATAAGGGGAAATTGTAGCTCTTTATCTCAATCCTCAACAATTACGAGGAAAGTTACATGTGCTTCAACAACTAATGGTCAGACTCCTAGGCCGAATGATAATAAATCTAAATTGCTTTTTATCACCTCTTGAAAAAGATCATATGGGTGCTCTGATTGCCTGGTGAAACCAGATATGTTGACTAGATTATCGAGGATAAGTTACGGCAATAAGGAAACACTGAAAAGGAACAAGTATAAAGATATTTCGCGAGAAAGAGCATGTTTCTTCCATCCTTCATCCATAGTCTTTGACATCATAGGTATACATTCATCATATTCAGAGAATTTGCCTGTAAGAGTTGCTTCTAGGTCCTCTTGCCTGTCAATTTATCTAAAGATGTAATTATCGAATGTGAGCGCTTGCCCGGCTAAGAGCATGACATCATGATCATGTGCAAATTTTACGTATCTTACCACTTAAAGTGCTGCCTACCAATGTGTACCACGAGGGGAAGGCATAAATTATGACAATAAATTTACTACATATGTGATATCTAGTCGGGTCATCGTAAGATAAAGTAGTACGTAATGAGACCTTAGTTACATATTGATTCCATAACTTCAAACGAGCTTTCCACCACCGCCTTCACGGGAACTACTCACTGGGATGTGGTCTAACTTTTTTCTATAGTTTTCTCAAAACATGAATAGGTTAGAGTAACTTTATGTTCACAAATGACATGAGCAACTACAGGAGTCCTTAACCTTTTTAAATAGCATCCATATCGGGCTTCCTATTAGAGGCCCGATATGGGTCTGTTCCACACTGATCAAAATCTATTTTCCTTCTGGACTTCGGCTCATTGACTTTGATCATTTATTGGGTCACTTTATTATCTTTATCAGGATCAAATTACGTAACTTAACTGATAAGTTATTAAAAAACTGAAAATTGCAATTAAATGTTGTCCAACTTCATTGGAAATATTGAAAATGTCCAATATTCTCCTCCACGGACAATACTTAATTGTAGTGTTGACTCAAGTTTAAAACAATTTAAAAACTCGGTTAAGCTACGCTACTGTATTAGTTAACTAGGTTTAAAAACAAAACATTTAATACAAAGATAATGAAAGTCCATCATCCCGTTCCTCAAGGCTTTTTATACCAAAAAGTATCAAATGCATATATCATGTGTGACACAGTTCTAATACAATCACACATATCTAATACCTCACTTACATGAATGGGAAAATAGAGTGTGGCAAACTAAGATGATACTTGAATGATCTAAATTATATCATCTTCATTTGTAGGTCTCGATTTCTCCAAACTTTATGTTAAGCTGCATTAGAGAAATCCTATTTTCTCTCACCGAATGCTAACAACATTAGAGAAAACTTATTTTCTCTCACCAAAAGTTAAACTAAATTAGAGAAAACCTTTAGGTTCTCTAATTGAATGCTAAATTGCATTAGAGAACCTTTATAGGATTAGCAACTTATATCCCCCTATTTTATGTAAAAATTCATGGATATCCGTATTAAAACTGCACCTGTCTAAATGACATAAGCTCAAGGTTAATCTGTGTATATGTCAAATGACCTTTAAAATGCTTAAGATTGATACAGATCTTAAGACTTTTACAAGTATTATGACAATGTATGATGACACGTATTCCAGAGGATAAACAATGATCATCTTTATTGATCAATCGCCATATTGTCATAATATATCAAAATGTATAAATGTACAAATATACATGAAGCAAACATAATGACCCCTTTAACTAACAGTGTTTAGGGACTTCAAAACACCTATACTATATACTTATCTTTCAACCACATGTGGGAGAAGTCCTTTAGTTAAAGGATCGATTTCATTTCCTCAGTCCTTAAATGCTCCAAACCTTAATGTCACCTTTTTGTATCAACTCTTTTATGGTCAAATATTTGACCTCCAAATGCTTAGACCTTATGATATCTACATTGTTGTTAATAAACAACATAACAGTAAGATTATCATAGTCCACCCGAATGGGTTTAGCCACAGAATCAACCACATACAACTCAAAAATTAAGTTTTTAAGCCAAATTGTTTGTGAAGCAGCCCCATAACATGCACTCTGCATGCATGGTCGAGGAAGTCACTCCTGTTTATATGACACTCTTCTATGACATTATACCATCTGCAATCTTAAACCTTATTTTGATATGGACTTCTTATCTTCTGGACACATAGCTTAAATTTGAATCTGGATTCCCTATGAGATTTAGACTATTGACTTTTCAATATGTCAACATATAATCTTTATTTCACTTTCAGTATCTCATCACCCGCTGAACTGCATTCTAATGGTCTATACTTGGGTTAACTAGATATTGACCAAACAATCTAACAGTAAATGCAATGTCTCGCCTAGCATACACCTGGGCATACATCAGGCTACCAACTGCACTAGAAAAGAATACTTGTATCTTTAAGAAGTATAGTGAAATCTCAGAAAGGATTCTGAGGACTAGACATAGCCCACGGTTTGGGGTGAACTAGTATAAATCTGCCGTGTCGATTCTTACTCTCAACTCTCAACTTTTAATTTCTATTGTTTGACACAAGTACTTAGAAGCAAAGTGCAATACTTCATAATACTTTTTTTAAATAGTTTGGTAAAAGCAAGTTTTCAAAAGAAACTTTAAAAAGGGGATTGTTGTTCAAGAAAAAGGATACACAATTCAACCCCCCTCTTCTTGTGCGTTTTGTATATTGAATATTAAGTCTATACTAACATGTGATTTACTTCACAAATAAGTAAGAGATCACTAAAAATTAATCAAATTTATGATGGCAATGTATGGGATGGGATTTTTGTTATGAATGATCAATCACAATAATCAAAGAACAAGTGTGGAAATAACAAACACACATAGATTTACATGGTTCACCATTGTTTTTTGGCTACGTCCACCAGTGGCTAGAGTTTTATTTCACTGTGAATGTTTTTGACATAGGTACACTAGGAGAATAGAATGTATTTATATGCCTAGGAGAATACAAAAGATATAATTGCCCTCTAATAACTGATCCGCGATTGTGGGCTTGGTGTAAAGTCCAAATATATTATCAAGCTCCATATCTCAACAATTCTCCCACTTGGAGACTGATCCATTCAACTCAACCATCTTCATTCTCCATGCCAATGTACCCAACAAACTCACCTAGCTGCAACATCTCCCACGCTAAGGTAGAAGAACAACTGAGGCCTTGCATAGCCCCAGTTTCCTAGCAGAACACCTTTAGTAAACATGTCTGCTAGATTCTTAGCACCATCAATCTTCTTCAAACACATCTCACCTTCTTCCACCAGAATTGCGAGTGAAATGGTACCTGCACCAGATGTGCTTAGTTCTAAAATGATACACAAGGTTCTTCACCAGCTGTATGACACTTTGACTATCAATGAAGAGAACCTTATCATGCTGCTTCTTGCCCAACTCTTTCAAGTAATCAGTCAACCATATCATCTCCTTACCAGCTTCAGCTATTGCAACATATTCAACCTCTGTAGATGACATAGAGACATACTTTTAAAGTTTAGACATCCAGCTCACTGCAGTCCCATCTATAGTGTAGTCATACCCAGATGTACTCTTGCTTAAATACACATCTCCACTAAGATCAGCATCAACAAAACCCTCTAGTACTACGTTGCCATTCCCATAACAAAGTGATGTGCTAACTGTTCCTTTCAAGTATCTCAAAAGCCACTTTACAGCTTCCTAATGCTCTTTCCCTGGATCTGACATATATCTACTCACAGCTCCCACTGTATGTGCTATATCAAGCCTAGTGCAGACCATAACATACATCAAATTCCCAATTGCAGAAGCATAAGGTACTTTTGCCATGTGCTCACGTTCCTCGTCTGTCTTGGATGATTACTCCTTTGACAATTTGAGATAGTTAGCCAAAGGCGTGCTCCTGGGCTTAGCATCATCAACTCTGAACTTAGACAACACCTTCTCAATGTATCACTCTTGGGACAGATTTAGAATTCTAGCAGACTAGTCTCAAAAAATCCTTATCCCTAGAATTTGCTTTGTTGCACCCAAATCTTTCATCTCAAACTATAATGACGGTCTCCCTTTAAGATTATTTATCTCCTCAATACTTGAACCCATCATCAACTCTGAACCTAGACAACACCTTCTCAATGTATCACTCTTGGGAAAGATTTAGAATTCTAGCAGACTGGTCTCGAAAAATCCTGATCCCTAAAATCTGCTTTGTTGCACCCAAATCTTTCATCTCAAACTATAATGATGGTCTCCCTTTAAGATTATTTATCTCCTCAATACTTGAACCTGCAGTCAACATATCATCCACATACAAGAGTAAAATAACAAAGGAGTCAGTAAACTTCTTGATGTAACAATACTGATCCTTTTCACTCCTGTGAAAACCATTTCTGAATATGAAAGAGTCAAACTTCTTGTACCACTGTCTTAGAGCCTGCTTCAATCCATATAAGTTCCTCTTAAGCTTACACACCATATGTTCCTTACCAGGGACCTTATATCCCTCAGGTTGCTGCATGTAGATTTCTTCCCTCAAATCTCCATGTAAAAATGATGTTTTTACATCCATTTGCTCAAGGTGCAAGTCCTTTGCTGCAATAATACTCAGCAAAATTCTGATTGTAGTTAGCTTCACAAGAGGAGAGAATATTTCAGTGTAGTCAATACCTTTCCTTTGTGAATATCCCTTAACCACCAATCGAGCCTTGAACCTAACTGTTCCATCAGTTTCATTCTTGATCCTATAGACCCAATTGTTCAACAGAGCTTTCTTCCCTACAGGCAACTAAGTTAACTCCCAAGTATCATTCTTCTCAAGTGACCATATCTCATCATCCATAGCTTGCTCCCACTTGATTGAATCCTTCACCTACAAAGCCTCATTAAAGGATTCTGGCTCCCCTCCATCAGTCAACAACAAATAATGCAAGGATGGTGAATACCTTTCTAATGACCTGGTAACCCTGGTAAATCTCCTCAACATTGGCTCAGGTGTGACTGACTGCTGTTCTGGTTCTGCAACAATTTTTTATTTATTTTCCTATGGTCTTGCTACAACATCACGAGGTGAAATTTCTTGCAACTTAACCTCAGCTCCTACTTCTTCTGCATCTTTAGATCATACCCCAAACTTGTCCTTATATAGGACATTCTCATCAAATGTCACATCACAGTGTCTCAAGATCTTCCTATTCTTGTCATCCCAAAATCTGTATCCAAATTGCTCCGAACCATACCCAATGAAATAGCGCTTCAAAGCCTTTGCATCAAGCTTGTCTCTCTTCTCTGGATCAATATGAACATAGGCAACATACCTAAAAGTTCGCAGGTGAGCAAACTTGACCTCCTTACCCAACCAAACCTCTTCTGGCATCTTCAAACCCAAAGGAACTGAAGGTCCTCTATTTATCAAGTATGCTGTTGTGTTCACTGCATCTGCCCAAAACATTTTTGGTAGCTCAGCATGTAGTCTCATGCTTCTTGCTCGCTCATTCAACGTTCTGTTCATCCTTTCAGCAATCCCATTCTATCTTTCCTTGCCAGAACTATCCTGATGCACTTGACTCCCTCATTAGCACAAAACTTCTTGAATTTTGTAGAATCACACTCTCTACCATTATCAGACCTTAGGCATTTGATCTTCAACCCAGTCTAATTTTTAACTATAGCCTTCTACCTCTTAAAGGTAACAACACATCTGACTTATATTTTAGAAAGTAAACCCATACCTTCCTGCTGAAGTCATCAATGAAGGTAACGTAGTATCTCGAACCACCAAGAAGGGAGACTGGAGATGGCCCCCATATGTTTGTATATACTAGTTCTAACAGTTTTGCCTTTGGTTCTCTGCTAGCCTTTATGAAAATGACCCGTTTTTGCTTTCTTAGAACACAACTCTCACAAAAACGCATATCAACAGATTTCAAACCTTGTAGATACCCCTTTGAAGCTAGCATCTTCATCCTCTTCTGACTCATGTGTCCTAGTTTGTTGTGCCACAGACTCGGACTCGATGTACTATCAACTACAACAATCATGTTCGAACACCCTGCCGTAGTGTATAAAGTTCTAGATTTTGTGCCTCGTGTTATCACCATAGCTCCTTTCACAATTTTCTAGGAACTCTCCCCGAACATTGCCCTATAACCCGTGTTGTCCAACTGACCAATAAAAATCAGATTCTTCTTCAAGTCAGGAATATATCTAACATCCTGCAGCTTCTATTTACTCCCACTTGAGGTCTGGACACACACATCCCGTTTTCTAGCGATCTCTAAGGCATTATTATCAGCAAGATACAGCTTTTTAAAATTTCCAGACTTGAAATTATGAAATAACTCTCTGCTTGGAGAAGAGTGGAATGATGCACCAGAATCAAGTATCTAGGGGTCAACCAAACTATCCACACTAAGAATTAAGGCGTCAGCAATGTCTTCTGCAGAACATACAGAATCATCATCTTCATAGGACTTATTGTTTTTCTGGCCTTTCTTCTTCTTAGGTTTAGGGCAGCCCTTCTTGAAGTGTCCTTTTTCACCACAGCCCCAATAAGAGACCTTGTTTCTGCCTAGAGATTTTCCCGGCCCTTTTGATTTCGATCTACCATATTTACTACGGCATCCCTTTGACTTTCTCCTACCCCTTCCCTCGACACTGAGTGCACTACTAGACAAATCCCTTATTTCCCTTTTGCGAATGCTCTCTCTCAAAACATCATCTCGGACTTCATCAAACTTTAGCTTCTCAGACCCACGTGAACTGTAATTGCAAAAACAACAGTATCCTATGACCTAGGTAGAGAGGACATAAAAATTAAGGCTCTAATATCATCATCAAAATTAATACCAGCAGAGCTTAATTGACTGATAATCATATTAAATTCGTTAATATTGTAGCGCCCCCTTACCGCAGAGTACACACCGGGACGCCCGGAGGTCATTCCGGTACATACCCTACGATAAGGGCGAGCTACGTTCAATCACTACATTCACTTCATATGGCATCACATCATTTTTCGTTTATAAAGCATTATGAGAAAACCACAATATTTGAAAAGTCAACTTTTCCTCATTTCATTCCTCAAAAATAAAAGTATACATTGTATCTTTCC
>JAOSBL010162254.1:0-11549 GCA_027568915.1 Erythroxylum roraimae | reverse complement strand
CAAATTGAATGAAAAAGGAAAACACGAAAACTTTTGTTTTGGGAGGCTTTCTGTTTCAGAAGAGCAACTAACTCATGAAGGAAGATCTTGTTCTAGTGCATAAACCTAAACTCCTATAATTGTATATACAAGAATAATAACCGAGTCCATACATGACTCGAACAATGTTCTTAACATTCAGTTATCCTGAAATAACAACTGCTATTAAATCATATGACCCTGTTTCTGGAGGAATTACCTTATGGAGTTACAAGGAATTAGCATGAGTATCCGTATCTACACAACACAACTAACTACAGCTAAATTCTGTTGGGAAATGGAAGTTTAAGCATTCTCGATCATTCAATGTTTAAACAAAGTTTATCATGAGTAATCATTTTCAAAGCTTATGATGAGTAAGTATGGTCTATGCCTTTGGTGGGTCCAAAAGCTGGTTAAAGTTGACCCTATGACAAGCTGTTTTATGATTTGGGACACTTGATTTGTGGATGGTATTGTTAACGTTATCTTGTCTCCCTCCGCATTCTCAGATCTTTTAAAATGGAGAAACTAACTAGTCTTAGCTGCTGCTTAACTGTCCCTCCTATTACCAGACCAAATGGAGCTAACCCTTTTCCCTTATTATCAAATCAACACACCTGTCCTCTACAATTGTCACCCATCCCTAACCATCCCAAGTAGTTTTTCTCTATCTTTGTCTCTTGTGCATATAACTCTTTTTAGAATGATGGGTTTTACTCTGAACTTTGCTTCAACAGGTAGGAGGCCGTCCACTAAGAATTCAAGATTCTTGTCATATCGCTGTTCTTTGTCTTCATCAAATGATGTTCCTAAACAACTCATCTCAGTCTCTGCTCAGAATGAGAATAGGAGGGAACTCATCGCTTCCCTTCTCATAACAGGTGTTACTTTATGATCTATATTGGTCTGTGCCTATATCACAATTTAATGAAGCAATTGTGTTCGTACACTCCAAATAGACCATTACCTATCGCTCTAAATTGCTACTAGTTTATTTCCTGATTGTTTGCTCTACATCTTTGTTCAGTTCTGAATTCCTCCCTATTTTTTGTTATGGCTCAGCTGCTGGGTATTGTGCATGCAATGTGGCTGAGGCTGTAAGCACAAGTAGGAGAGCTGTAAGTTTTTTTTTCATTACACATAGTGGCTGGTAGATGCTTTAGGATTTGTGATTCTTTCCAAAAGTTCAATTGGCAAAATTATTTTGTTTTCTGCAGCTTAGAAGTGCAAAGATACCAGAGAGTGAATTCACAACCCTACCAAATGGTCTGAAGTTAGTAATCAAAGTTCATATGTGCCTGACTTTCTTTTTTTCAAAGATTATATCTGTATATGTATATATATTCAAATAGTTTCTGCATAAAGTTATGGCAAAAGTTCCACTCTTCATGTGGATTATAAAGTGAAGCATGAAGCATGTGGATGACGTTTTACACACATGAAATTTGTTTAGTTCTGATCGGTTGTTATTTTCTTCAGGTACTATGACTTGAAGGTTGGAGGAGGGACCAAGGCTGTGAAGGGATCAAGGGTTGCAGTATGGTGATAGTCCAGCTAAATTTCAATTTTGACTTCACAACCTTCAAATAAATCATAACTAATTTATGACATATTGATAAATATCTGCAATCTGGGTTCCGACTGCTAATAGCTTTTATTAATACTTTTTGTAACTTTAACATTAACACGTTATATATGGCGTCCAGTAAAACACTTATATTAGTTAAACTTCAGGGGATAGATGGATGCTGCATGGAGCCATTATTTCATTTACCAAATTTCACCAAAATTTGTCTACTCAAGATGATTAAGAATGCAGGAAAAAAGCGTCAAATTTCAATACCAATAGTATGCTTCACGATCAAATGTTAACAAGGGCATTTTACTTTTGTTAAGTTCTGTTCATGTCTTTTGCATTATCCAAATGTAGCTGATCCAGTTGTTCTCTTTTTAGGTTCATTATGTTGCCAAATGGAAAGGAATCACGTTTATGACTAGCAGACAAGGACTTGGTGTTGGAGGTGGAACGGTAAGTCTTAAATACTGCACTTTCTGACATTTCTGTAGCCTATGAATTGGACAGTTGATGTGCTTATCGCATTTTGGCTTCCAATTATACTGCGAGCATTTCTGTTTCAACTTCTTTTAATCGTTTTGAGTTGCTACAGCCCTATGGTTTTGACGTGGGTCAATCTGAGAGGGGAACTGTCCTCAAAGGTTTAGACCTTGGCGTTGAAGGCATGCGTGTGGGAGGCCAGGTGATGCCTGTTCCTGTTACTGACATTTTTCTGAATTTTGTGCAGAGCTTAAATAGCATCTTTTGTATCAACTAAAAGACAATGGTAATGCTTTAGTTAATCTGAACTTATTTAATTTTCTTGCAGCGTTTACTAATAGTTCCTCCTGAACTTGCATACGGAAGTAAAGGAGTCCAAGAAATTCCTCCAAATGCAACAATAGAAGTGAGATGTCTGCCATCTCTCTGTTTCCTTAATTTCTTTTTAGAAATTTGATTTGTAAAGGTTGAGTATCTATTTCAAGTCCATTCAGAAATCCTGCGAAAGGTTGGATAAATTATCAAACTAAACACTGATTCTTGGAAAAAACCATGAGTAAGAGAAGGGAAATGTGAAAAAACTTACTCTTTTGCTTGTGCTAAATACGAAAGAAAGGACATGTTTACTATTTAGTTAACTGATCATCTCTTTTCTTCTATGCAAAATGGTTTAACTAGGAGAAAGTAAATGTATTCCTGATCAAGATAAACTGTTTACCTTCATGTTGAGCCCTGTATCCATCTCCTATTCTCAGTTTCCTTTGTTACTATCAAGATTTCACAATATTCTACATCAAGTTTTTGGTTCAATAAACTGATATATTTGGTTAGCAAAGACATTTACTGTAATGTCTCTTGAATCTGCAGTTGGACATTGAATTGCTAGCAATCAAACAAAGCCCATTTGGGTAAGTGGGACAGCAGAATTTAGATTTCATAACCAATTCATCTTCATTTTAGCAATTGCATCTATCGAATTATGTTTTCTTGGCCTTCACTACAATTTACTACTTTGATGTGCAGGACTCCTGCAAAAATTGTCGAAGGTTAAAGCAATCAACAGTCATTATCTTGGTTACCATCTCCTAATTTGGATGAACCAAGTTGCAGCCGAGATTAAACCGCTGAAACAGATGGCTGCTCCAACTTCCATTGCAAAGTGAGACCAGCTCGCATTAGTCTTTCACTTGAAAGAGCCAAATAGTCTGAAGATATATTATTCATAACTGCATATGTTAAAACATGTTTGCATACCTTCTCAATCATGTTTGCTGGAAGTCAGCTTCATTCCAACTTTCATTCAATTTCTTTATCTTTAGCTTCATACCCATTTCATTGCAATGCAATAGAAAACCCACATCCCGATGTCTACCCACGTCTGTAATCGAACATCTGTTTTCCTAAAGATGGAAGTTGACACATATGATATAGATCCATAATTTGTATTCTAGTTGTCTCAGAATATTTTTAGAATGTGTGTATGCTTCCTCACTACTTTCTTCCCTTCTAAAAAAGGGAAAAGGAAAATTTATATTCTACTCATCTCGAATCTGTTGAAGACAGATATTGCTTTACTTTTTGATCAGTTTCTTCTAAACAAGACGGGATAAAAAAGGGCGAACCATTATTAGACTGTAGCAAAAAAATATAATGTGTCCACATTGGTACAAGAAAACCAAAGTGGACAAATAAGCTTGGTCTTATAAGAAAGACAAAGCTAACTAGTAAGTAGTTACTTATGAGAATATCTAACCCTTTTTTTATTTCTCTTCATAAGTTACAAAAGAGATAATGCATGTAAGAGCTCCTCCCTCCCACACTTAAGGCTCTTTCAAAAATATTGAGTTCTCCCTCATGTTCTTATCTCTTTGAGCCACCATTCACAAGGCTTGGAATTTGGGGTGTGAATTAGAGTGGGTAACTCTAGTAGCTACTCAGAACATCAAAAAAGGGCAAATTCGAGCTACTTGGAGCCATTAGAGCATAAGGTGAACTTGTAAAGCAAGCACAAGAGAAAGAGACTTGTCAAGTTTGAGAGATAAGGTCTCACCACATCTTCCAGCATTGATATCAGAGCTGAGTATAGCTTGCTTTCGTCCTTAAAATTATACTAAATGAGAATAATATATCATATATGCTGAAAGTTATTCATATATATGTAACATGGCCATCAATGACAAATTTTGGTGTGCTTTGTTTTAGCTTGAAATTTTGATATGGATATGTTCCTTATAATGTCAGAAACTTGTGCCTAAAATTTGGTGATAAATGGATTTAAATTGAGTAAGATAATGTATGATGAATTTTCGTTTCATGCATATGTTTCCTAAAAGTTTAGGCGTATTTTTTGACCTGTTACAGTATTGCTTTGCATGAAATATGTATATGGATATGTGCCTTGTCACATTATCTTGCTCGAATTGGAGTTAAAATGAGCAAGAAACAATAGCCCGAAGTGGGCATCGTGGTCATGAAAGACTGAAATTTCTTAAAAATCTGGGTTTTTAACAGCCACACAGCCGCGTCTCACACACACCCTGGGGATGCATGGGGCGCATGGGGCCACCCCAGAGAACCGTTTATTAAAATTTTCACATTTTGAGTTATTTATTAGCCTAATTTGAAATTTTACTTAATTACATAAGTGAAATAATTTTTTGGCTATTATCTTCGGTTTTCATGCTTAATAATTGTGTATTATATTCATGAATTTATGATGTATTTCATATATGTTTTGAGTTGTATTTCATTTATGTATTAAATGATTATTATTTATGTTAGGAATAAATTGGTTAATTATTTGTCTATGTGACTAATTGTTAATTAATGCCAATGGACATAAATTAAATGAAGATTCATTGATATTGTAAATTAGTGCCTATGTTGTGTGATGTATGTTTTCCTAAATAATTTTATATACAAGAAAGAAGGTGTGATATCCTCATTTAATATTTGTCATTAGAATGATGTAATTAGATTTGCATTGTAATTATTAATATTTTGTATCATTAATATTGAGGCTTTGTAAGGGAATGAATTTTCACACTAATTCTAAGTGTATAATTTTATTTTGGACATTAGGCTCCAAAATATCAATGGATTCTTAGAGTGAGACTCATTAATGCATGCATGATTGGTTGATGCTATATGTAGTGGATGTGTTACCTATAATTTAATTAATTAATCATTGGGCTAAATACAATTAGGCGCTTAATACTGCTTATGTTGTTTAGTGATGATTACTAGTAAGTTTGCGAAATTTTTAAATTGATAATGTAAGTGGGAGTTGAGCTAACTACTTGAGAATAGCATAAATAGATATGTGCCTTAATTAAATTTGTGCAATGATGTAGTCAAATGGCAACCAAGAGTTTCATTATTGAGATAACCAAGGGAGAGAAACTTGATAGTAAAACCTATGACATCTAGCATAGGAAGGTTTAATATCTTCTCAATGGGCATGAGTTGCTCGATCATCTAACCACCAAAATGAGCCCACCTTAGACTGGGAATTTAGCCCAGCATCGTCGTGACCATGAGACGTATGCCCTTTGGCAAAAGAAGGATAGAAGTGTGCGCTTTACAATGTTAGCTTACATGTACGATGACCTTATTGGAAAGTTTGAGAATTACCCAACTGCCATGGAGAGTGAGAACAATTGCGCCTAAAAAATAGAGGGACAATAGCCACAAGGCTTCGTGCCTTAATGATTAGGTTCAATCAATACATGATGGACCCTAAGCATAGCATGACTGAACATCTTAAGGTGATGTCTTCCATGATTAGAGAAACGAAGGCAACATGTTATGATCTCACGGATGAGCAACAATATCTAGCTGTCATTAGGTCACTTCCTGAGTCCTTATGGGAACAAGCAAGTTAGTCCTTACTTATAATGAGTTCATTAAGACTTTGATGACATTTCCCGCCATTTGGAGCTTGAGGCAGAGCGTAGAAATGCAAATCGTAGTGTCGTTGCACTAGTTACACAAAATGGGCGTAACGGTGATGGACCTAAGCTCAAGAATGGAAAAGCTAAGAACCAAGGGCCTCGAGAAGGGCAAGTTGCTAAATGCTGTAGAGGCAAACGCGGGGGAAAGAAGGATAAGTCCAAACTCATGTACTTCAACTGTAGAAAGAAGGGACACTTTGCTCAGGAGTGTATTGAGCCCTGTAAGGTTTGTCTTTACTTACCTTCTTTTATACGTGCCTTTATTTGCGCACATGCATTTTTTGCTCATTCTCTTCTTGATTGGATTGTAGATAGAGGAGCTACAAAACACATGACCTGCATCTGTGTAGGATTTGTAGATTACCATCGATTACCGATAAGTAAACATTTTGTAACAATAAGAAATGGGGCGGAGGAGAGGGTCCTTGGTGTAGGAACCTACCAACTTTGTGCAGTGGACGCAAACTACTCTTACTTGATGTGCTTCATATACCCACTATTTAATGTAATCTACTTTTAGTATCGACATTAGTAGACTTTTTTCTTTTCTTGTTAGTAAGAATGTTGTGTCCATTTATCTTGATGATACCCTTTATGGTCATAGGCACTTTTGTAATAGTTTATTTATGATGGACTTAGAAGATGTATCTAAATCTTATAAATATTTTACTCATGTTGCTTCTTCTTCTTCTGTTAATATTAAATCTGAGTTTGTTAAATGGAATGCTCGATTAGGACATATTGGACAGAATATAATGTCCAGATTGGCTAGAGGAGGGCTATTGGACTCTCTCGCCAAAGTGAGTCTTTCTACTTGTGAGCTTTTTCTCCCTAGGAAAGCTAGTAGAAAGCCTTTTGGTAAGGCTAAGAGGGCTTCGTATCCTCTAGAGTTGATCCACTCTAATATTTATGGGCCTACGAATGTGAGAGCGCATAATGGCTTGACTTACTGTATCATATTCATAGATGATTTCTCACAATATAACTTAGTATTTATGTTGTCTCACCGCTCAAAAGCTTTGTATTGTTTCAAATGCTTTGTAGCTGAGGTTAAGAATCATAAAGAGAGGAGCATTATGGCTCTTCATATTGATAGAGGCCGAGAGTATCTCTTTGATTAATTTAGAGAATTTTATGAGAATAAGGAATACATTGACAGTTAACGATTCCTGAAACTCCACAACAAAATGGGGTTGCAGAGAGAAGGAATCAAACTCTGTTGGACGTGGTTAAGTCAATGATGACTCAAACAAACCTCCCGATTAAGTTTTGAGGGATGCCTTTGTGATTGATACATACTTAACTAGTGCCCACTAAGTCTATCCTGACTACTCCATATGAGTAATGGAATGGAGATAAGCCTAATTTGGAAGGCTTAAGGCTATGGGGATCTACTGGTTATGTTCACCATTCTTCTCATAAGTTTGGGAAGTTAGGTTCACAGCACATCGTAACGCTAGTGAAAATAAAAACTAAACTACTACTATAGCAATTGTGAGTCTAAGTCGATCCCACAAAGAGTATACGTAAAGTTGTTGAAATGAAATTAATCGGTGTTTAGGAAAAGGGGGGTTTGGATTTTGGAAATAAGAAAATAAAATGAAACTAGACTAATAAAAGTGAATTACAGAAAACATGCAAAAGATGATTCACTAGGACCCGGTTCTTTGGTTCAATCTCAAACTACACCCTAATTAAACATATTTCATTGATTTGTTGTTCTTAAAATTCTCCTAAAAACTATTAATCATAGGTTAATAATGAACCCGAGTTTATTTACCAAAAAAAATTAACCCGAGTTTTCCCTTAGATAGTTTTTAATCAAGATACGATCGTTAATTAAACCTAACCACCGAATAACCTAGGATACGATCTCTAGATTTAATTAGGCAACACCATTACAAATTAGGAAAATTGATTAATCAAGGCAACTACCACATACAATGCATTATTTAACCTAGGTTATGTTATCCCTAATGATTACAAATCATTAGTCGCTACATATGAATTTCAACATAACAATTATGTATTATATTGAAATTCTAGAAATGGGTTTGTAAATAAACGATTTAATGAACTCATTGAAATCATCTTTTCACAATACCCAATTCAATCAACATAAGATAACATAATCAATTCCTAATAAGAGAAAGAAACGAAAAAAACAAAAAAATACACTTGTTCAGGGTCGTTGACGTCGACATTTTGTTTAGGGTCGTCGACGTCACCTCCGAACCGACGTTTGGACGTCTAGCCCTTCATGGGTCTCTCCTAAGAAAATGCTTCAGCCCTATTAAAATACCCTAACCAAAGCTCCCTAGCAACGCCTCCCTCTCTTTTCTGTCACCGCTACTGTTCTCTCTTGCAATCTCCTATTTTATGATGCGACAAATTAATATATGGTCCACTACATTGTTCTCTTGTGTTTAAAAACTACAGACTTCTCTATTGAATGAAAACATTGCCTGCATCTATCGCAAACGTCTGTGTTAAACGCAGGTGTTGTCAATGTTTAGCGCAGTGTCTGCGTTAAAAGCAAACGTTGTCTGTATGAAATGTAGACCACATCTGCATTTTGGTCTTCTTAGCTTTCCTCTTTGTGTTGCCATTTTGGGTCCTTGCTTCTCTTTACTGTGATGCATGTGTTATCGTTTTGGTGATTTATCCCAGCAGCTACCATTTTCTTCTCACCTTGGTGCCTTATGCATTATCCATTAATTAAATTAATACCTTACATGGACATGCAAATCCATGCATAATCTGTGCAAAATCCATGCAGCCCACATTCTTCTTCTTTGTGTTTCCATCTTTCTTGTCTTTTAATTTTCTTCTTCTTACTCCATGAAGACAAGTAAAAATTAATCTTCAAAAAATGGCCAAAATATAGAGCTTTCAACTCACTTTAATTTCTTTGCTTCCGAATTATACCTAAAATTCCATACGAGTCAAAGTGAGTATCTTAAACGATTTATTATCCTTAATTACTAAGTGTTATGAAATAATTAAATATTCAATTAAGCACCTATCATGGGTCCTACAGCTAATAAATGTGTGTTTATTAGATATTGTGAGCATTTTAAAGGCTATATGATATATGGTGAAAATCATAGAGTGCTCACTAAGGTTGAGTCCCAAGATGTGAATTTTTTGGAGGATGATTTCCCTAATATTGATGAGATCAAACAAAGTCTTGAGCTCTATGAGTTAGAGGAACTTCAAGACAAAGTGCCCCAAATGGATTTGGATTTACAATCCATTCCAATGACTGTTGACGTCAATGGGAGCATAAAACCTAAGTCTTAGTCTCCATAATTGTGTAGGAGCTATCACGGAAATGTATCACGTAAACACTTTGAAATAGAAGGTGAGTCCTTCTTGAGCATTTCTGTTGATGCTGAAACCTTCTTCTTTTGAAGAAGCAATGAACTCACTAATTTCAAGTAAGTGGCTTGCAGCAATGGAAGACGAGATGGAATCCATAGCTAAGAACCATGTGCGGGACTTAGTCGATCTACCTATTAGGTGCAAAACCGTTGGAAACAAGTGGATCTTGAAGGTTAAGCGCAAGGTAGCTGGATCAATTGATAAGTATAAGGGTCGATTAGTGGCAAAAGGTTACACCCAAAAGGAGGGTGTGGACTATAATGAGACATTTTCTCCTGTGGTAAGATCTGGATTTTGATTTGTTCCAAATGGACGTTAAAACGACCTTTCTAAATGGAGAAATTAATTAAGAGATCTATATGGATCAACCTGTTGGGTTTCGGGTAAAGGGAAAGCAGCATAAAGTGTGTCGTTTTAGACGTTCCATTTATTGCCTGAAACAATCATCTAGGCAATGGTATCTTAGATTTCATCAAGTCATTACATCGGTAGGGTTTGCAATGATTGAAAAGGACCATTGTGTATACATAAAGAGACAAGAGAATGTGTTTCTTATACTCTCTTTATATGTAGATGATATTTTGATAGATGGGAATGATATGGAGATGATCATTGCCACTTAAAAGTGGTTGTACACTACTTTTGAAATGAAGGACATGGGTGAAGCAGATTATGTTCTCGGGGTTAAAATCTAGAGGGATAGGTCTAAAAGATTTCTAAGTTTGTCTCAAGAAACCTATATTAATAGGATCTTGAAACGTTTCTTTATGAATAACTGCAAACTTATTAATACTCCAATGAAAAAGAGCCTATACCTAATTATGGATCAATGTCCTAATATAGAGGAAGATAAACAACAATGGCTAAGGTGCCACATGTAAGCACTGTCAGTAGTCTAATGTACGCTATATTGTGTACTCAACCTGACATATGCTTTGTAGTTAGGACGGTTGGTAGATATCAATGTAATCCTGGACATGAACATTGGGCAGCGGTTAAAAGGATACTTAGATATCTAAGAGGAACCACAAACATGGCTTTGTGTTATCAAGGTGGGAGCCTCAAATTGGTTGGACATAGTGATGTCGATGGATCTATTGATAGAGACGAGCGAAAGTCCACATCGGGATATGCTTTCATTATTAGAGGAGGAGTCATTTCTTGGTGTAGAAAGAAACAACAGTACGTGTCATTGTCTATGATGGAGTTTGAGTATATTGCATGTACCTCAACAGTGCAAGAAGCGATATGGTTGAGGAGATTTTTTTAGGAGCCTCAACATTACTGGGCATATTCGTGAGGCCACAACTATCTATTGTGATAAAACAACTGCAATTACCTATGCAAAGGACCTGAAGTATCATGGAAAGACAAAGCACATAGATACTCGCTACCACTTCATTTGTGATGTCATTGCACAAAGATATGTGGTCCTAAAGCATGTCTCTATGAGAGATATGATAGCTGATCCTTTTACTAAACCCATTGCTATAGATGCTTTTCAAAAGCACATCAGGGGTTTAGGTATATTAAGAATTTGATGTATTTGTACTGTTACTTATACATTAATGAAATATGTTTTTCATTTTAATTTTGCGTGAATTTGTATAGTAAATTAAGGTTTAATTAAAAATGGCACATATCTAAAAATTGTCACCAGGCTTGATGTTGCTCTCTCACACGAGAACATTGTCCGAGTGCTATGATAGTGAAGGGGGTGAGACAAAGTATTGCAAGGTACAAAATGATAGGCAATCTCCTTAATTACTATGAACGTGATCAAAGATTTTGTATGTCGCCTTAACTGAGTGCTAAGATGAGAATTGTTTAGTCGAATATGGAAAGTATATCCATGTAGCCTGTATGAAGCTGGATTTGAGTCTATGCTAATTCAAGTCGGTCACTTTCTAGAGTGACTGGGTCATGTTTTTGTATGATGTTATTTAGGGGTGTTCATGGTAGGGTAACCTGACCCGTTCATAAGTAACCTGAACCTGAACCTAAATGTCAGGTTCGACAATTTCACGAACCTGAACCTGAACCTGAACCTAAAGAACTTATAGGATCGGTTAACCTATTTTCAGGTTCGGTTCTCAGGATAACCAGAACCTATTCATATCAATATATATGATAAA
>JAOSBL010162147.1:0-11560 GCA_027568915.1 Erythroxylum roraimae | reverse complement strand
AGAAATCAAGTTGTTGAGGTAAATTAACCATCTTTTCTTCTTGCTTTATTAAAAGAATGGGTTGTGTTGAGGATGAAATAGTTAGAAAGCAAGGGGCTTCTTGTGGAAAGAAGATGGATTAGGAGAAACCCTAGGTAGATTTTATGGATTTCTAAACTAGGTCCTAGTTTTTCTAACCTAGATGGGTCATGGGTAGGTTAGATCTGTGTTAAATTTATGTTTGATGAAACCTTATGATTTTTGAAGTATATGAACTTTCTTGGAATGTGGTTTTGACTTGAAACCTTGGTTGTTTTAGGAAACCAAGGAAATACTACCCAAGAGCAACGGGAAAGGCAAGCTTGACTTGAATTTTCGCAAGCTTATTGGGTGGGTAATGTATTTATAGTTATTACGTAATTGGTCAAAATTCTTGCCTATGTTTGTATGTGGTTTTGTGTAAAGTGTTATGTTTGAAATTGAAATAATTATGAATGCTTGGAAATGCATGATACATTGTGATCATGTTATACCTTGAAAAAGGCTATGACATTTTGAATTAAATGAAAAGAAGAAAAGCATGAAAATATAAGAATATGATGAAATGAAAGAAGCACGAGAGTGCAAATTGTGATTGACTAAATTGAGCATAACTGATTGTGTTTGGGCGAGAGAGGAACCGTTTCGTAAGTCACGTGCACGTCCACGTAAAGCCTTCTCCTGGCTGCCCACTTGTGGGCCATAAATTTCGAAAAGTGGATTCGTTTTGTTCACGGAGTAAACTTCAGTTTCTCTGTTTTGTTCACGGAATTATCGAGCCAATTGATATGCAATGCATCTTTAGAAGTTTGAGCAAACTGCATAATAAAGTGCTTGTGTTTGATGGATGAAGTGTATTAAGTTGAGTTACAATGATGCATGTTTAAATTCTTAAATAAAGTATGAATGCTAGTTATACATATACATATGCTAGAATAAGTGGCCAATTGCCAATGGCTATATTTATATTAACCACTGAGCCATGTAGCTCACCCCGTTATTCCCTCCTCAAGTACAGATCAAGAAGATAAATGATCCTTGCAAGGCTTTTAGGCAAACTCCAAGATAGTAGCTTTTGGTCACTAAGCTAGTTTGTTCACTTTTGGGATAGCTTTAAAAGCATGTAAACATTAAGCATTTTGTATAGACTGTGTATAGGGGTTAAGCCCTTGTTTGAAACTATATTGATAAAATTCAAGTTACGTATGAATTTTTGTTGTTTGAGTAATTGAGTAAAAATTGATGGTCCCCAGGAGTATGTGCATATTCCTTGGGTAGATGTATTTTCTGATCCAAATCTTTCATAAGGGTAGAAATTGAGTGCTGACTTCTAAGGGGAAACTAGACTAATTGAGGCTAAATTAGTTAAAGTTGTCCTCTAGAAGTTGTAGTTTAATTGTCTAGCTTTTCATCAATATATAGTATAGAAACTTTAGATTACGAAGTTGAAAGTTATGGTCTTTATAAGGGGAAAATGTATCGTTTGCTTAAGACGATTCGTTTGTAATGACGTCACATCGTCTGTGATGACGTCATTTCGTTTGTAGGAATACATCGTTTGTCAAAATGTATCGTTTACATAAGACGCTTTGTCTGTAATAACGTCACTTCGTCTGTGAGGACATCACTTCGTCTTAAGCATTACATTGTCTAAAGTTGACTTTGCTTCATCTTAAGTTGACCCCATATCGTCTTAAGCGTTGCATCGTCTTAAGTTGACCCCGTATCGTCTTAAGCGTTGCATCGTCTTAAGTTGACCCCGTATCGTCTTAAGCATTGCATCGTTTTAAGTTGACCCCGTATTGTCTTAAGCGTTGCATCGTCTTAAGTTGACTTTGCTTCGTCTTAAGTTAAATCGGGTTTCGTCTGTTTCGCGACATTCGTCTACCTTCACCTTTTCGTCTGTTCCGCGGCATTCGTATGCCTTGTGACATTCGTCTGCCTTCGCCCTTTTGTCTGTTCCGCGGCATTCGTCTGCCTTGTGGCATTCGTTTTCTTCGCCCTTTCGTCTGTTCCGCAGCATTCATCTGCCTTGTGGCATTCGTCTGCATTTGCCCTTTTGTCTATTCCGCGGCATTCGTCTACCTTCGCCCTTTCATCTGTTCCGCGGCATTCGTCTGCCTTGTGGCATTCGTCTGCCTTCACCCTTTTGTCTGTTCCGCGGCATTTGTCTGCCTTTGCCCTTTCGTCTGTTCTACAACATTCGTCTGCCTTGTGAAATTCGTCTGCCTTTGTCCTTTCGTCTGTTTTATGGCATTCATCTGCCTTTGTCCTTTCGTCTATTTTGTGGCATTCGTCTGCCTTTATCCTTTCATCTGTTTTGTGACATTCGTCTGCCTTGTGGCTTTTGTCTGCCATTGTTCATTCGTTTGTTTTGCTGGTGAGGTCCTCTTTCGAGTTCCCCAAAGAACACGTAAATTTGATAGCCTTAGTGAAAGTTATTCCAGATTGTCTCCATAGTAGGTCTATTATGGTTGAGGGAAAATTTGTTATTCGTCAGATGTCTTCGAATGTTTGGGTTCTGAAAACGGGACCCAACAAGTACCATATAGTACCAATTCTAGTGGATGACTTATTTTTCAGTATTAAAGTTTTCAGAAAATTTGTTGCCGCCACAGTTTATTGAATAAGGAAAATGGGAAACTGAAACTTTTATATGATGAGTTTAATTTCGAAAAGCATTTCGAAATAGTTTTCCTAAAAAATTAAAATTGTGTTTTACGAAATGTTATATTATTACCATATTTGATGATGCACGAATAAATTGTTATAGAAAATATTTTACCATGAGGTTTATAATTGTATGAATATTGTAGTTATATTGTTATGAAAAGTTCAATTTCCTTGTAAACTGATTACACTCACTGAGCTCATTTAGCTCACCCTTATTTTTATGTTTTTAAACAAATCACCCTAGGTATGGTTACAGGTGCTACGGTAATTGGGACTCTGCCTCAAGATTAGTTGTATTGTCAGGTGCTGCTTTGCTTGTGTCATTTTGCTATGTACATTTGTGTAAAGAATGATGTTTAATAAAGCTTTTAAATGAAATGCACGAATATGTTTTAGCTTTTAAAAGCTTATTGTAGTGACTGTTGAGAATTATTTGTCTGGGTTGATTGTGAGTAAACTTAAAGTCCAAAATTTGTAGTGGAAAAATTGGTGTGAATATAGAAGTATTTTCAAATTTTACAGGGCTTTTAAAAATTTTGGAAATGTCAAAATGCAGTTGTTATGTTGCCGAAATTTTCAATAAAATGGTAGGAAAAAAGTTCTCATTATTTTATGCTTTTTTAATTATTAAAGTATAAAAGGTTTTAAATAGTTGAATGACTTGGCTTTGCAGGAACCCTTCGATCGAGTCAGATATTGATTGGAGGGCTACCGTGGGGTCACCGGGAGGCCTCTACTCAAGTTTCAGAAGGGGAACCCTAGGATGGGTCCTTTTAGGTGGTATTAGAGCCTGTTTTGAAATAGGGTTGTCTCTATACGTGTTATGATTCCATAATGTATTTTTATGAATCGGGCAACCCAAAAAGTTTTTGTTATTTTCCATGCATCTGAGTTTACAAAAAAAAAATAGTGTTATATACTTTATTTTTGAATTCATAGCATTATGAATTGATAAAACTTGAGGGGTTCTAAAGCCACACCAAATGCTCCAGCACTTGAAGTACCTTTAGCTCAGGAGACCGAGCATAGGGATGGATCACAAAGTGTTTTTCTTTATGAATAAAACCCTTCCAAAATAGTGAAGACTGGCAAAACTGCCGGTGGAATTTTGTTTTTACCTAGAGTGACCAATGCAGATACAGTCAGCGGCAATGTGCCAGCCGCGGGAGGCCCTAATAGTGTGAGGGAGTTTGATTGAGTGCATTTATAAGTTAGGCACAAAACCGTCTAATAGGAGTAGAGACCCTGAAAGTTCCCTAATTTGGTTGGATTGAGACAAGAATAATAAATTTAGATGGCTTGTTGATAGAAGGATGAGATAAGAAACATCATATAGTCAGAGGTTAGTCAAACCACCTATAGTTTCCAGAGACTCCTGAAACAGTAAGAGCTTAATACCAAGGTGTAGCTAATGTTGAAGGAGACCACCTACATAGGTTGGTGTATTTGCAGTAACCCAACAGGATGCTGAGAATACATTCGTATGGTGATAGGAACCGGTAGTGATGAATATATTGAGATTGATTCCAAAACTATGCACTCATATGTGCTAAAAGATTTCGTTAGATATATTAATGTGAAGTTGGAGCTTTGGGTGTGCCTTTTGATAATAACTATTTTCACTAAAGCTACTCCAATAGTGTAGAATGTTCGTTGAGGTAGTTACATAGTAGTTAGAATTAGAAGCTCTTTAACAAGTTGATCTTATTAGACATCCATGACTATGAAATCATACCAAGAAGGAAATTGACTAATAGTATGTTCTATCAATATGGATTGCTTATAAAGGAAATTAAGATTGGTAAACAAGGGAAGTTAGATAAGTATTCAGCAGAAAATGTAGAATGCTCCCATCTCTTAACATATCGGCCATGATAGCTAGAAAAATACTAAGAAATTACTACACAAGTTATTTAGTTCTATGACTCAATAATTAAAAAAGTTTATGAGGTTATTTAGCATTTTAATACTAGAAAAGTAATTTTTGAATATATTTGGAGGATGAAATTGCTTATTATGGTTGAATTCATTGAGGATTAATTATTGATACGAGCAATTGGTGACTGAATTTTGATATGTTTCAATGGTATGACCTTATAGAGTGACTGATTAACCAATGTTAGCATAAAATTTTATTTTTAAGGTCGTCTAGTTTGATTATACGGTGATATGTAGATTCGTACTAAGTAATGTTATAGAAGACATTATGATGGAATCTTTAATCAAGATTGATGATTGAACAATATTTTTCTTGGAGCAATGATCAGTTTGATATAAGCTTCCAATTATGTGTATATTAGGATATCGATTCTAAGTATTGGACATTCATTATTTTATGTTCTTTTTTTGATAAATATTCATTATTTTATGATCCTTTTATGTAAGTCAATTGTGTTATTTCTTGAATATTTGATGAGTGCAAATGGTGGTAAAATTTTCAAGGAAATTGTAGTCATAAGATTTCATCCATAATGGAAAATTGTCTCAATAGAACTCAGAGGTATTATTTTATAGATAATTATAATTAATGATTGGGAGAATGATAAGAATTATGTACAAGACCTTTGAACAAGCATGACATGGAGATTTTAGATAATCAAAATTTTTTTAGTAATTAATGAAGTCCTCGACTGAGTTCTAAGGTACCTCAAATCACATCAATGTTTTGTAATATTATAAATGGAAAGTTAAAGACATTTTTATTGAACATCATAGTTGGCAGTCTAAGTATGAGGTATACTCCCTGTTTGAAGAGATTGAGGTTTGATAAGCTCGAAATTGCATTACGAGATAGTAACATTTGAACTCTATAGCAATTGAATGGTTTTTAGGTGAATAAGATATTATATTCGTGTCTTACAATATGATCTTAAATGATTGATTTGCTTCCAAAGAATATGATGCGAAATGACAAAGGTGCAACAAATAGTTCACTAATGGTTATGGATTTGAGAATCGAATGCTAAAGAGTCCATATGAGATATAAGAAAAATATGATCGAGTTTTGATTATAATTAGATACAATGAGAAAGGAAATGTTTATTATTCAGAAGTATACAAGAAAAATTGTTTTGTGGAGAACCCCAATAAAAGTTTCATTAGTAGTAATCTAAGTAAATGTGAGTCGTGATAGTGTTAAATGGATGGTTTCATGTATGGTTAAGTTAGCTAAGTTGTGAATAAACTGATTATTAGTGAGAAATACAAAGCAATAATTTCAACAAAGGAGTTTCATGTGGAGATAAGTTGCAAATTCCGAGGGCATTTTATTGGAAGGTAACATTACGTTGGTGTTAGGTTAGGAATTATGTGTACTAGTCATGGCTACACTTAAGAAAGAAATTCTAGATTAAGTCACTCACCAATAGGTATGATGCATTTGAGGGACACAAAAAGGCATTATACCTTGAAAGTGCATTGAGATCGAAAAAGGTATAAAAAGGGTGATAGCAAAGTATATGTTTAAATGCTTGTTAAATCAATAAGTCAAGGCTGAGAGTCAAAGAACCCAAAAAAAAATGTTCAGCCACTCCCTAATCGAAAATGGAAATGGAAACATATTATGAAGGATTTTATGGTAGCAATTTTGCAAAATCTAAGCGGATATGATAGTATATGGGAGACAAAGGATAAATAAAATCTACCTATTTCCTAACCATCCAAGGTAGGTATCCTCTTGATAGATTAATCAAGTTGTAAGTGATTAGAAGTATATAGTAACGTAAAGTGCTAGCATATGATGATGAGATAGATAAAAGAAAATTAGTTGGATTGAACTAGTTCTGATAACTAAATAAGATCAAAAGTATGCGAGTCAAAGTGATAGTACCTAAAATGGACAACAGAGCTAAGATTGGAAATAAAGGAAGAATTTGGAGTTAAAGCTAAAAAAATCAAAGAAATTTTGTGAATATCATCATGGAAACGAATAGTCTGTTTTAGACAATGTGACAAGTTAAGCCCACGGTATGTTAGTCCCTATGAAGTGATTGACATAATGGAAGCACAAAGAAAGGATGTGAAGTCAATATCTATATTTTTTAAATGAGTAAGTCTGTTTAAAACTTGGAGGATGAAATTTTTAAGGAGGGGAAAATTGTAATATCCTAGTTCGATTATTGTACTGTGTAATGTGTTGTACATGCATTTTTTAGAGCATGCTCTATTTATGGTAAACTAGAGTAATTTAAGCATTCAAATGTAATATTGAGGTTATAACGGAGATCATGGATAGACTAGAGACGGTTCTCGACTCGACTAAAAATTTCTCAAAAAATTTCAAAAGTTTCAAAAAGCTATGGAATGAATCTAAACGAGCTTTAAAAGCCCCAAAATATATTTTGGAGATTTAGGTGACACTTTTGAACAAAATTCAGACGATCTCAATGACATTTAGTGATTTTCATATTCAATCTAAAAAATCTTTCGGGCAACCAAAAAGTTACCAAATAATTTCAAAATACAATGAAAAGCTCCAAATTAAGATTGGAGTCCATGGGAACTAAAATGAGTCAAATTGGAGGTTGTTTGAATAGAATTCGGCAATCCAAAATTATTGGACTAAAATGCCCTTTTTGGAAAATAAAGGGTATTGATGATTTTAAACCCATTCAAAATTTTTAAAAGCATCCAATTAATAAATATTGACCCTATTTAGAGTATTTCATGGTCAATTTGAAAATAAGATGGTTATGGAATGTTTTCGGAATTTAATTCGGTTAGTTGGTCAATTAAATGCATTAAGGGCAATTTGATCTTTTTGTACTGATTAAGGGCAATTTGGTCTTTTTACAGAATATTAGTGGATTGATGAGTCATTAGAGATGACCATTGAGATGATGACATGTGTTTGAGGAGTCATTAGTTATGACAAATAGGAAGGTTACATGTGTAATCTATTAAATGAGTACAAAAAGCAAAACTTAAGACATTTTACTTCTTTCTTTCACCATAAACGTGAGAGTAATATGAGAGACAAAAAAAGAAAGGGAAAAGAAGACAAGCCAAGGGTCAACATCAGCCAAGGAGAGATGAAGAAGAGTGTAATCATTTTTTATGGTGATTTGGAGAAATCTTAAAGTATTCATCAAATACTCAAAAGATTGGAGGAAAAAGTGGTAATTTTCCTAGCTTAAATTTCTAATTTTTGTAGGTTTTCTTGAGTGAGATGGATGTGTTTAAGATCAATGTTGTCTTGGTATTAATTTGATATTTCTTTGTATAGAATTAGTTGAATATGATAAGAGAGGAATGTGTAGTGGGATTATGTCTTATGTTAACTTAAACCAAACCCAATGTTTTAGCCATAACTCAGACTACAGACCTCCAAATTGATTGATTTCAATTGAAGTTGACACCTAAGACATATTACTAAAAATATCTAGAAGATACCTAGACCTAATTCGGGATGAATGATATTGAAATTTGAGATCAAAAGTGGTAACCTGATATTGCCTTTGTGTTGAAACAACTTGTGATATTTGGTACATTTTTCATTAGAACTTGAAATGATGTGATTTTTGATGATATAGAAACTAGAGACATAGGGGAATAAATGTCTAGAAGGCCTTAAAACCTAATTTGAAAGTTTACTAAATAAGGAACAAGTGGAGGTATGGATTCTGGATATGCGTCATAACCGTGACTCATCATGCATGATTGTGATATGGTGAATTATATTTGGGCAAGATTGTGTTTTGAAGGAATTGGTAAGTTAGAGTGGATAAAATATGGTACTTAAGTGACTTTTAAAGTTAGATTTGGAAACGATGACCAACAGGTTAGCTTACAGAAGTAAGCAGAAATATGATTAGCATACGTGTTACACAATTAGATACAAATCTTGAATTTGGTTAAACCAAATATATAGTTTTAATGCCTTATCTCCTAATTTAGAAATAAATGCATAAGTGAAACACATTTTGTGTAGGTAAATGAGAGGCACCGAAAGCGTGAGTGTGCTTGACGATAAGATTGCAAAACAGTGAGTGTATTTTAACTATCTTATATGAGTTAATTCTTCGCAAAAGAATTGATAACATATAAGTGTTCTTTAAATTGAGATTATGCTAACGGTTTTCATTTGATCATGAAATGAATATTTATACTGAGTTTTATGCAAATGATACCTTACAAGTGAATATTGCAAGCATAAGTGTATGCTTTGGCAAAATATGAGTTGTAATTTGAAAGTTAAATTTTATATAATTGGGGGTTATGTTTAAATAATTCAATTATGAATCCCCCAAATTTAATTTAGAAAATAAGACGAGTCGTAAATGTAAGACTTGCTTTTGCTTATGGTGCACAGCTAGGCTTTATATATGTTATTATACCGGTATATTTATAGCGGTTAACCTATTACGGATAAGCGATGTAGAACTAGCTCCATAAATAGTGGTTAACCAGTCACGAGTAAGAACCCAGCTCTGTGACTTGTTACGGGTAAACGATGCAGAACTAGCTCCGTAACTTGGTGTATATAACGATTAACCTTGTAACATCCCATTACTTGTGGGAGGGTTAGAATGGTAAATGTGAGTGATTAGTGAGAGTTAGAAATGCACTTCCACATTCATGCATAATATACCGTACACTTATACATGAATAGAGGATTTATCTGCACATAAAAAATATTGTACATGCATTCATGAATAATTCCGGGTATAATTGGATTGAGTTGTGATTTTTGGGAGTTCCGCGAATTTGAATTTTGTTTATATTGGATATTCTATTGGTTGGTAAGAATATGGTATTTGTGAATTTTGGTGAATTTTGGGATAAATTTTGGAAATTATAGAAAATAGGAAAAAGGAAATCAAAAGAAGCTTGGGAGATAATTGGTTGTAAAGATGAGAGTTAATGAGTTTAATTCCAAAGGAACTTGGTTAGAGCTTAGACCATAGGAAAGTGACAAGAGTCACTTAGGCTTTTGTACTTTTGCTAGAAGTAGGTTACTGTTCTCTGAGATTTGAAAGGTGAAGTGATATGTCCAAGTTCCTTCTTTATCATGATCTCCTTCAAATTTTCTTCCGATACACAGAGTTTTCCATCAAACACCTTCTAGGAGATTTCTATGCTTTTCCTTTCCTACACCAAACCCACTTTTCCATTTGTATCCTCTACCCCAAGAAAGCACTAGAAGCTGGTCATTGTACTCAATGAAGTACGAAAATCGTGTGGAGTTTAGGGCTTGAAAAGTTTGGAGTTTTCAGCAGGTAAGTGGTGAATAAATCCTTTAGAGTTGGGGATTTATGAAATAAATTTGATAAGTTACTATCATTTACATGGAAAATGGCATTTACGTGTTTGCTCATAAATACTGTGTTGTTAGGGGATGAAAAATCTGGTTATAGTGTTAATTTAGTGTTTTGAATGGTTATTAATGATTACGTGTTGTACAAGTGATTTTGGAGTTGTAATGGAAGGGATAAATTAGGTAAAAGATGAGTTAGATGTAAATATTGAAACTTTGAAAATCTGGAGACTGTTCACTAACTAGAGACTATTCTCTAGTTGTCCAAACGGGATGATTCTTAATTTGGATTAAACTAGAGATATATGGCCACATTTCGTATGAAGACATTGAATTTTAATTCTGTCTCTAAGAATCTCAAAAGTTGTCATGAAGTTGAGAACTGGGTGCTGGATGTTGGAAGCTGATTGTAAAATTCGTGTTCTGATTCGGGAGAAAATCTGGATTAATCCGGATAGATTTTGGCAAAGATGCCTTCTTGAGAGTTGTATATCTTTCTTTTATCTTTACAACGATATATAGTATGAAAAATTTGGACATCGGAGCTGAAAGTTATGATTTTTATAAGTGGAGATGTTCAGGACGCAAAAGTAAGACGATAGACGTAAGACGCAAAAGTAAGAAGCAAAAGTAAGACGATAGAAGTAAGACACAAAAGTAAGAAGCAAAAGTAAGACGATAGAAGTAAGACGCAAAAGTAAGATGATAGAAGTGAGACGCAAAAGTAAGACGATAGAAGTGAGACGCAAAAGTAAGACGATAGAAGTGAAACGCAAAAGTAGGGCGCAAAAGTAAGACGATAGAAGTAAGACGCAAGAGTGAGACGCAAAAGTGAGACACAAAAGTGAGACGATAGAAGTAAGACGCAAAAGCAAGACGCAGAAGTAAGACGATAGAAGTAAGACGCAAAAGTAAGACGATAGAAGTAAGACGCAAAAGTAAGATGAAGTAGAAGTGAGACGATACAAAAGTTAGGAGATAGAATTAGTCTTTGAGGTCTTCATGAAAGTTGTAGATCTCAAAGTCTTCTTTCTAATGGTCTAGAAATGAGATCAATCCGACATTGTTTGTGAAAGTTATGGAAATCACGCCAAAATAGGTTCGTTTTGATTGAGGTCATAAACATGATTGCTTCTTTTGACTATAACTTCTTCTCTAGACCTCCAAATGACTTGATTCTTGAACCATTGGTTTCATAAGACATTGATCTACATCTCCACCAAGAATCATAGCTATATGAATTGAATGGAGAAATATTGAGTGGAAAGAGTGGGATGGGTACAGTGAGTGTGTTCATAAGTAATATGAATTGGTGTTATTCCATTGAACGTACTTCAGTATTTTGATGATTTCTGGAGCTCTACTAATCCAAATGAGATTATTTTTGTTTTGTGTTAAACTAGAGACATGGGGCTACAAATGGTATGAAGAAATCAGAATCTAATTTAGTCTTTAAGATGTTTAACTTCTAGATGGAAATGTCCCGGGATTATTATGACCATGCATTGTACATAATTCATGCCATACATATGCATTTTCGAATACTTATGATGGTGCAAATTGTGATATTGTGTATATTATTTGTTATAGAGGGGCAACTGGAACGTCAACCTC
>JAOSBL010162138.1:0-11560 GCA_027568915.1 Erythroxylum roraimae | reverse complement strand
TTTGTGAAAGTGCTACATGTTTTGGTGTATGAATTTTGATGATGAATTGTGAAATGATGATAGAAATGCATATGAAAGACAAGTTTCCAAAAATGTGCCATTTGGGCAAAATGTTTTCAGTTCATGAATTACATGTTATGTGGGTTTGGTGTAGTCCATTCAAGAATGTCACGTGCACATTGACCAAGTTAAAGGCTTCTCCCACCTGCTCGCTAGTGGCACGGAGCTCCTTCATGGACTCCCTCAAGTTTACGACTACACAGGACCACTATGTGGAATTGAGTAGTTCGTCATGTTTATAGATCTACCCAAACCATTCTGATGTGCTTATGTGTTTATGATTTGCGAATAAGTTGAAAAAAATGCATAAATCCTGTTGTTTGTGATTTTGATTACTAGACAAGAATTTTGAGAAACATGTGTTTTATGACTCAATAAGAATTTTCTATGACAATGAACTTTTTGAACGGTTTTGCTTGTTATTCGTTATAAACTTGTTACCCACGAGTTTTTATGCTCACCCCCTTTCCTTCCCATCTCCAGGTGAAGAGAATGAGACAGAGTGAATGAGAGTCAAGGCATTACTCCAGATTTGCATGCTTTGTTTTGTTTTGGAATAATTTATGTAAAACAAAGCTGTAGTCGCATGTTGAGCAATTATAGTTCAAGTATTTTTATGTATTTTGGGATTTTGCGAAATATTGTATTGTGGCTCGGAATGCCCATTGAAGTTTGTAAAACTCTTAAATTATGATGTTAATGAAATATAGATTTGTGTATGGATTTGAAATATGAATTTGTGTATCGATGAGGAGGAGTTGGAATATGAATTAATTAAAGATGAGGTTAAGTTGGAATTAAGTACACTTGAAGAAGTTATCAACTTGAGTTGATGATTTTGAACATGAATTATTGTGTATATGTATATATACACATAAGTGAGATGTTATGGAAAAGAAAATGGGAATTATGAATGGATAAGAATGACGTTGCATTAGTTAAGGAAGTGAATTTGGGACAAATTTCAAGTTTTTCATAAGGGTAAATTTTATGAACTGACTCCAGGGAAAATATGGAACAATCTAGGTAGAACTGGTCAAAATTGTCTTCTTGGAAGTTCTAGATGATCTTTCTAGCTTTCCAACGATATAAAGTTTGTAATTTTTTGATACCGGAGTGAAAAGATATGATCGTTACAAGATGTGATGCTGTATGGAATGTATGCAGAGGACAACTATGGTAAATGATGAGAATGTGTGGTTTTGATGAGTCAAATGGGTTGAGAATTGAGAGTTTTATAAGATAATTTTAGTGTTTGAATTGATATGAAGTGATTTTGCACTAGAAGAGTTGAATTTGGGAAGATTATAAGTGAACATGATGTTAGATTGGATATAGGAAGCATTGGAGAGGCTTTGGAGGGGTTTGGGGAACCCCTATGTCTGGTAGACGGACTTTAGGTCAGTTAGACAAACCTTTTCAGGTCAAAAATGACCTCCAGCATCGCCCATGATGTCCGTTAAACAGACCTTCTTGAGTAAAAAAGAGCCCCCAGGCTCGACAATGTCCGTTAAAGGGACATTCACGGGATAGCTACAGTAAATCACGATTTTTACCCCTTTTAGAGGTAGTATATTGCTTTGTGATATTTATGAAAGTTGTAGATCTCGAAGTTCTCTTTCAAGTGGTCTAAAAACAACATCAATCCGACATCTGCGGTGAAAGTTATGGCAATTGCGCCAAGACAAGTACAAAATGATTTGAGGGTATAAACATGTTTGATTCTTTCTGGCATAACTTCTTCATCCGACCTCCAAATGAAGTGATTCTTAAACCAATAGATTTATAAGAAATTTTTATATCTCTCCATAAAAATTGGCATCTTTTAGAGTTGATTTGAAAAAGTTTTCATTAGAGAAAGTGAGGAGTCGGTTGGGAGAGCATAATTGGGGTACGAACACACTTTGGCTTCTTAAGCATATCTTGATCTATAGAGCTCCAATTAAGATGGTTCTTGCTTCAAAACAAATTAGAGACTTAGAGCTATAATTTCTTTGAGGAAGCAAAAATGAAATTCTGGTTTGAATTTTCCCAAAATCAGTTCTAAATTAGGAGAAGTGAGTTTGATTATGGTGATTGATTTGTGTGGGCACGCCATTGAACAAATTGTGAGGAAATTTTAGGATGTTATGAAAATGAAGATGAACTGATGATGGCTAATGAGGGTTAAATGAAATAAACCTACAGGATAATACCCGCACGTTTCATGAGTCCGAAGGATGTTGGAAATCCGGAAATAAGGAGTAGTAATGAAGATCACTTTTTATGACTCAAGAGTTGGGTTCCGGAACCAGGGTCCAACATGTATGGTATCAGAGTAAGAGTTTGGTTCTGAAAACGGGATCCAACAGCTAACAACACCTCGTAAGAAATTTCCTTACTTTTTTCCTCCACCAGTTCTTCCTTTACCTCCTTTATCCACTCTTCTTCATCTTCTTCCTAGATAGAGGTTGCTGGCTCATCTTCTTCAATTAACTTCTATTGCTCCTTTACTTTTCCTTCTTGGATGGAGACTTCTTCTTCATCTAGAAGCTCTAGAATGTCAATCCATTTAAGAAGCTAACCCTTGTCGTTTCTTCAGTCTAAAATTCACATCCCTCAGCTTTCATGTTAACAAGGAGTGCTATCAATTTATCTATATTACTTGCTTCCTCTTTCCTCTTCTTCTTTTGAGAGCTCATCATCATTACTAAAGGTGACTACCATTCCAAATTCATTAGGGTCTATTTCATTAGGACTAGGCAAACTCCCTATGGGTTCATTAGATAATATCTCCACTAGTTGATAAATTTGATTCACCTTATTTTGTGTACAAGCCTCTGTTTCCTAATGCCTCATATTTGATTCTTGAATAGACTCAATCATCATATTTTTTAGAGGCACAGTTACCTCCTCTCCTTCTTGAAATGTATATTTATTTATGAAATCGAAGGTTGACTCTTCTTCACTCTGCGATGGTTGGAAGTTCAAATTATACTCATCATATGTAGGAGAAGAAAATCTCTCATCAAATTCATGTTCACTAGCTACTCTCTTAGCAAGGCGTTTCATTTGTCATTCTGTAATACTTTCTTTTTCCTTCGGAAGCTCACTTTGAAATATCCCTCAATTCATGAAACCCACCTTTGTCTTTTCCTTACTCTCAAATGCACGTCGATCAACTTTCATTTTAGAAAGGGTTTCCATTAATTTATCTTCCAAAGTTGGCTCATTAACTGGAGGTGCTTGGTGCTATAAATGTCCAACTAAAGCATTTTTTTCCATCCATAAGTATTAAAATCGCTCCACTCTGAATTGTAGCTATTCTCATATAAGGCACTTTGAGGTCGATTGCACATGCTCTGTTGCTCCCATATATAAGTAGTTGCCTGACATTCATGATTGTACTGATAACTCCCACCAATGTCTCTACATGGCTTAAATATTGGTTGAGATTTTGAAAACATGTGAGAACACCTCACTCTCCCATATGGTGATGTCATAGTTCACGAAAGCATATTCTGGCTCCCATAAAAGTCTCGTCTGCTCCATCCTTCCTTTATGAGTTGTGGCTATGACAATGAATCATAATTCTTACAATAAACCACAAACCCAAGATCAAATAGAGAAATTCAAAAGATAATTAAATTAATAAGCCACAAAATACAATAAGATACAATAAAATAAAATAAAATAAAATACAAAAGTAGAATTAAAAGAAAAGAAAATAAAAACAAATACAAAACAAAATAAAATGAAAATGACTAAAGTAATAACATTCAGGCTTCCTAATATTAAAGTCCTTGACAACAGTGCCAAAAACTTGGTTGATCTATTTTTCATGTTAGTCAATTATGTGATAAACCACAAGTGTATGATGTATCTCTAACTAGTACAGGCAAGTACAGATCAATCCTACAAAGACTATGAATACTAGTGCTTACCCTTTCCCTATTATCTAGCATAAGGATTGATTTTAGATTTTTAATAAAAAGAAAAGAAAAGCTAAAACAATTAAAGAACTAGGAAATGTTAATGAATGTAAAGACAATGGAATTCACTCAGAAAACTATTGTTATTAGAAATGAGTATCTAGGTTTGAATTTCTTTAAACACTTAATGGATTGATATTTTATCATGCAATTGTGTTGTTAATGTATTGGACCGTGGAGACTCTTGTGGTATGTTAATAGCACACCTTGAGTCTAGTAACAACTAATTTTAAGGTCTCCAACTGAATTACCTAAGTTAAATCTTATATGATTGCATTACCGATTTATGAGTCCCTCTATGAGGTTTGACCCTAATCTGAAAGATTTATGTCATCCTATCTCTAGGGTTGCAATCAACTCCTTCTAATTATGGTTAATTTATTCACACTAAGATTTCTCAATCTCTACGTGTGAACCTAAATACTAACTGGACTTTAGTTACATATCATCGAATATGAAATTATACATACATAAATAGAAATACGAATCTAAAACATTGGAATCATAATTTCTAAATCTCCCTTATTGTCTTCTATTGAAAGTTTTTGAGATTTAGAGGCTTGATCATGTATTCTAATACATCTTTCGATGATTTCATCATGTTTTCTGCTTCTTTGGATCAAAATTGTCCCTTCTAGACGTTCTCCACATCTAGAAATTGTTTCTAAGGGTCTGCTCCTCCTTAATTGCCTTCGAAATGTTACTTTCTATGAAATTCTAGGTTTTTGGTTAATGCATGACAGTGCATTAAACCGTGCATAATTGCAATTCACTAGTTGTTGCAAAATTGCATAGCCAAGGGAAAATGCACAGTCGGGAAAGTGCATGGTCACAATATACGATTGTGCATTCCTTCAAATTTGTCAATTCTTTGCTTTACACTGTGTTTTCACTTGAATTCCTCTACTCTAAGTCCATGAATGCAATTATCACCTATAAACACACTTGGAGAAAATTAAGTACCAAATATACAATAAAAGTATAAAATGTCAAGCAAAATATATCAAATATGGGTGTAAAAATATAATCAAATATCCATCTATTAGCTTTTATAACCCTGAGAATTTAACTATAATTTATTTTTCATTAAAGAATTGGCTTCTAGATGTCATATCAATAGATCAAGCTGACTTGGGATTAGGAGTTCATCTAGAAGTGGTTCTATCATGAATTTTTTATGCCCAAGGACTAGGATGCTAGAAACACTTTACTTATTTATTCTATAACTTTCTTTCTTAATCTTGTGTTTACTTGCTAAATTTTAGGATTTAGGTACTTTATTTTATGACTAAAAGTAGTCCTAGAGAACAACTTGGTCCAGATCCAAAAATCAAAAGGATCTCATAACTTAAGGGGAACTTAGAAGTTCTAAGGTTATAGCTACCAGATATAATGGCAAGATAGGGAGGATAATGTACTATAGGGGATTATGCTAGGTTGTTACTTATGCAGATAGAATCTAGCTTTATTAGGCCATTGTTGGATTCTAATAATTTTGACATCAAGCATAACATTCTATATATGGTTCAATAGTTTGTGTAGTTAGATAACATGGAAAATGAGGATCTAATACACAAGTTGTAACATTTTAGAGATCTATGGTACATTCAAGATTAATGGAGTTTTAGAAGATTTTATTTAATTAAGGTTTTTCTTTTCATATTAAGGAATAAAGAAAAATTGCAGTTAAATTTTTTTGGTCATAGATCCATACCATATTTATCGTGCTTATTAAGATGCTTTTAATTAGGTATTTTCCTTAAATCAGAAGGAACAACATCTTCTCCTTTTAAAACTTAAAGAGAGAGATGTTGTCTGACACGTGGGAAAGAGGGAAGGAGTTATTTAAAAAATGTTCACATTGTAGAATTGATTTGGGATTGCAAATGCAAATTTAATAGTGGTTTGATTTATCCATCTAAGATGTTGATCAATGCATATTTAGCCGGAAATACCTTTAAAAAAATCCTTGGGAATTGTAAGAGCTTATTGAAAATATTTTCATGAATAATTTCCAATGGGGAAATCCGTAGATAATGCCAAAATCAAGTCGCATTCATAATATAGATGTCGTAATTAACATTAAATGCTAATTTAGAAGCGTTGAGTAGAAAGATTCACAATATGGTACTGGCAATTCAACTAGAACAAGGAATGAGTTACAAAATCTATACAATCTAATCATAAATTACTAGTCCTTTACAATTAACAAATTGTGCAAGTTAATTTCATAGGAAACTAGTCTTAAAATGATCCCTATATTAACACTTACAAATTACAATGGAGAAACCATCATAACTGTTGATGTAATAATCAAGCTCCACTGGGATTTTAGCAATAACAGTAGTAATAAGCGAAGCCAAGTCTTGAGGAGCATAAGAAAAAATTCATTACTATATACAAAGCTTGCTTTTAAAGTTCTTAAATTTAACTTCTATCAGGAACATATAAATTTAGAGTAGATATAACTTGCCAAGTTTATTTCTAAAAGGTGATCAAATACTTTAGCTAGCAATATCGAGCCACACCCAAGGGATTTAGTAAATGTGATGACTTTAAGGAGAGGAAAGGAGCTAAAATTTAAAGAAAGAGAAAAGAAGAAGAAGAAGAATGATGTTGTAACTGAAAAGAAGGATGAGAGAAGGAGAAAGAGAAAGAACACGAGCTAAAGAAGGAAGTGGTCAAAAAGTACCCACTGAAAATTTCATACACTAATTAGCTTAAAAAAGATAGAAAGGAAGATAAATTTGGTAGTTTTATAGCTTTTCAAACAATTTCATCTTAACATTCATTTTCCTAAAACTATTTTTACATATGTAAAAAAATATGCTAAGAACTTAAATGATTTCCTTTTTAAGAAGAAGAGGACTAAAGAGTTGTCATTTTTACTTTCAACGAGCAACAGTCCACCGGCTTGCTAAATAAGTGATTGAATATATCTATGAATGCATAGAATCAATTAGAGCAAGTTATAAAATTGAAGTATTATGAAGTATTGATCCTATGAGGGCTATAATTACTATGTTTACTAATCTTAGATAAATAATTAAAGTAAATAAAATAAGATTTTATGAAAGAATGATTAAATCAATAAATTATTGAAAGCAAGATAGTTAACAATCAAAGAGAAATCAGGATAATAAAATGTTAGAGTTTCTAAATTCACTTATGAAGAAATTCTAATTATCATGCAAGACTGACTATTAAGGTTAAAATAACAATTAACCTGATGTATCTATACCCTCTCTTAACGCTCACACGTATATTCAATTAATTAATCACCACATCTCAATATGCAATTCAACCTAAAAAAGCTAGCTTATCACACTAGTTTATGAAATCGATTTCTTTAAATCTAGAATGTTTATTCTCTTAATGCATAGATCATACTTCACCTTTTAGTCTTTCATACAATTCTTTAGACTAAATTATGATGGCCAACCGTAAATCCAAAAATTAAGATTACAATGAATAAATTATATCAAAGAATAATTAATCATGCGTTACTAAATGAAATAATCCAAAAACTACATCCATACCCATTACTATAGATTTAGCTACTAAAAAAACAAGTCAATCTTAGATAATAAAACACTAGAAAGAAGAAAAGATAGAACAAGATATTCCCAACTGCATCCAATTTGAGGTTGATCGCCTTTCAATCATTGTTCCAAATCCTTCCAAAATATTAAGAAATCTTAAGAAAATGTAAAAACTTAAGGTGGCTATCACACACCTTGTAGGAGTACCTAAGTAGTCCAGATAAGAGTATTTATTATTCGGGCTATATAATAGATTCCTAGTATGATTAAACTTGTAATTTTAGTTAGCCCTTAGAATTTGTGTTATGTGATCAATGTTAGACCAACTTCCACACCAGTGTCAGTTAGCTTCTAGAATTTTTTCATAAAAACATTAACAAGTCTAGCACTAGTTACAAGAACCTCTCATGTGTTGGTTACATTATACTTCTTCAATTTTTGAACCTCATGATAGATAGTTGCCTATCTCCTAGTTATGTCTGATGTTTGTCTAGCATTTTCCTTTCTTTAAATTTAAAAATTTTTGAGCTTGAATCTATCTTCAATTCCTTCTATAAAGTTATTTTTCTACTTTGTTAGCTTATAATTACTCCAATTTCTTCTCAATCAAAAAAATATAGAGAACAAAACATTCAAATCTAGTATTTCGCCTCTATGTCATCACCTATAATAATAAGAAATAAATATAGGAAAATATCATATAATTAATATAAAACATGTTAAAGGTGTTAAATTATAACTAAGCTAACCTCTGATAACATAGAAATTAAAGCTTTATCAAATTTCCCAATACTTAACTTATTACTTATCCTCAAGTGATTGACAATAAGAAATCCTAACTAACTATACTAGCCTAACTATAACTAAACAATTCTATTTTTGAGGTGTATGGTGAAATTTAGCATATACCACAAGTCTCTGAACACTGCGTATTCCTAGTGAAGGAATTATAGTCTCTTAAGGGTTTATTATTTACTATAATGATAACAATAAACATTACCCTGCGTTCATTATTTAGCTTAGTTGTTAATAACACAAGATATACATATCCTAGTCTTCAATTGAATTGTAAAAGTTAAACACATAATAATTCTTAAATGCACCATTATAACAAAAAGACAAAGAAAATACTATTATATTAAATTCAAATACTTTTAACATTTTTTTTCATAAGGTATCAATGATTCACACAAACTTTTTAATTTTTCCATTAGGTACGCTCATATTCCTCTCATGAAATTAAATTTATCATGTGCTTGAAAAATCATCTAATCTCCACAAATCTAATAGAGATATACAAGAAAAAATTAAAGGGTCCTCGAATAAGGTTATAATAGGGCCGAGGGACAAATGGTTTACCTAAGGAAGGGAATATGAGAAAACAAAAAATTTATAAGTAGTAGAGCAAGAACAAGTAAAGATATTACTCCAAGAATATGGAAAAACAAATTATTCATAACTAGTAGAGGGAAAAAAATTAAATAAAGAGAAATATCAATACATTACTCTAAGAATATGGAAAAAAATTATTTATAATTAGTATAGACAAAAAGTAAATCAAGAGAAATATAAATACATTACTTCGCCAACTCCTTATATCTTTCCAACAACCCTTTTTTCTCATTCTTTCAGGAATAAGAATTTGTGCCATTTGATTTTCAATAATTTTTGTATTTTTTTTTCTTTTTTCTTTCCAATTGGCACGAATATCCTTTTTCCATGCCATTTGATGCACATTACCATCTCCCCACACTTATTTCTTTCCATACCATCGCTAATAACATCAAATCATAAGCAAAAGCTCTATTAATTAAGAATTAATGTGAAATTACTTATCTTAAGGTTATTTCGCAAAAAATTATTGAGGAAAAGGTTTTAATTTTATAAAAAGCTTAAAAGGGACCACTAATGTTTCAATGTACAAAAGGTAGGCAATTTGACTTAAACATAAATCCTAAGTGAATTTATCATTTTAATGCTTGACATATCTTACATTTAATGTTGAAAAGATGAAATGTAATTTATAGAAGTCCGAAATGAAAGAAGAAAACCACATTTAAAAGGGAAAAGCATTTATGAAAGCCCAAATTTTCTTGAGATACTTAAGTTAAATTAAAGCATCATCACGAAACAAAATTGGTTTTCTAGCATTCACAAAGTCAATTTTCCAATACGATTACATACTAATATTATGCATCTAAATTTTAACAACCAATCTCAACTAAGAATTATGTATAAACTTATACTATCATTCTAAAGTAACTAATAAGATCTTAATGTATCACCCCAACTCTTATAGGGCATATCCACAAACATATCGACAGTATTCGAGAACATACTCTATGAGGGTGGCATGCTAGAACAGTCATTCAATCAAACTCATTACATTTTTTTAAACAATGCACGCATATGCAAAAAATGATTAATCAATTTTGGCACATTTATTTCATAAAAATTTTCAATCACAAGAGTTACAATCGTTATACAACTCATCAAAATTTCACTAGTCACTTGGGCCCATTATAGATACAAAGCACTTATGGTCATAATGTCATTACATTGCAAAATCATTCATACTCACTTTGTACAATACTTCTGACTACACATTTTGATACAAAACATTGAACTACATATGAAGGCACGAACTGATACCGACCTCTATCTCTTACTCAAATGTAGTGGCTAGACTTTTATTTGTCTAACAGGGTAGCTGTTCTGAGTCTGAAAAATAAGGTTGCAATTTTGGTGAGTTTTGCAAACTCAGTGAAGTAACCATCCTCAATGGTTCACTTAACTCATACAACATATCATCATATGTAAACACATAATTCACATCCTTTCATTTATCGCGTAGCATCACTTATCACATTCAGAGCATTCAAACCGATCATTTCAATAATTTAAAATACACATATCAATTATAAATGCAATGCCTATAAGACTCATTTTCAATTTTTATTGTTATGATCGAGTGCCTATAACTGTACCGTATCCATTGTAGATACTGGGCTCATCGATAACTGTCCCGTATCTGTTGGGAATTCTAGGCTCATTATACATAGTGAGCCTTTGGCTTTTAATCACATTATGAGCTTTAAGCTCCTTTTCACTTTTTGAGCTTTAAGCTCTTTTTTGATGGCTACTCCAGTCACAACAGCCTTTATGTTGTCATACATTCATGTAATAAAACACATCAGTTGTTGGAGTTATGTAAATATAGAGCCCTAGAAAGCAAGTGTACTTACATGTAACTTAATTTTCTTCCAGTTATAGTTTTGTAATAAAAATATTTATTATTAATGAAAAAAGAGTTTGGTTTTATTTGTGTGAGCATTATATATATCTAGTCAAAACGTACCAACATTCTTTTGTAAGTAATATACATATACATAGAGATGTATGGGAAACATGTATGTTATAGGAATCTAAATAAATGGATTCACAGTTGAATAATCAAGTTGGTCGCTTGATTATGCTTTAGACTGTAGTGTTGCGATTTATCTCCATGCAGTAAAGGAGTTTACTTCAAGGGAATGATGAGCTTCATATCATGATAGTAGTTGACTATCGACAATGGCACTATTAAATGAATCTAGAATCAAGTGTGTTTTTAAGAATAAAGTAGGTCGTTACTTTAATCTTAAAAACATACAACTTAAGCATTCGCTTATTATGAACCATAATCTTAATGAGTGGTGAACTCGTATGTGTTTTATTATAATTCTTGATATGATCAGAATGGATTTTTACAGAGTATTAATTTAGTGTCTGCATCTTGGAATTATTAATTGAAACATTTATCAGGGAACATTCACTCAAATAAAAAGTTTATAGTGATATCATCACTTCTAGATGTTTCAAGGAGATTTGGTGATTAAATTAGCGCCAGTAGTTTGATGGACTAGCTACCCATCAAGTCTTAACACCAAGATGAGATCTTGTTTGTTAATCACCATATAAAGTAAAATGGGAGATCTAGAAGGAAAA
>JAOSBL010162116.1:0-11566 GCA_027568915.1 Erythroxylum roraimae | reverse complement strand
ACCCAAGGCTTTACTGAGCCGACACCACTCAACCCTTGACACTATCCCACAACCTAACTACCCGTGAAAGAGTTTCAAACCTAATAGTACGACCGCCTCGTACTAACCTCAACAAAGGATTTTCTCAACACTCTTTTGAAAACAAGAACAGTAACTAAATCACTCAAGAAAATAATAAATAAAACAAAGAATGATAACTCCCAGATCTGAAATTCTTCAACAGTAGGATAAAGTTGCTCCACCGAGAAACCACGCATCCATCAACACTAATAACCTTCTTCAAAGATCTAGGAAAATCAGCAACCCAAAGTCATGCGCGATCTCTTATCAGCTATCAGCAGTGGGTCAAAAGTGCAGCCCCACAAATCATACGCAGCCAACAAAACCAAAAACCCCTTCTATTATTTCATGACCCACACAACCCTTGGACTGCTTGCCACATGGTTTTTCACCAAGAAACTGAAAATCAATACATTGCTGCCGCAATCATCAACACCTGTCGTGTAAGCTTCAATTAATTTGAGTCCATTGCAACGTTGATTTCAATCAACAATAAAATACATTCCACCACTCTTTGGCTGCCACACACATATAATCACTACTCCGTAAATCTCACCCAAGACACGTTATTTAACTTCTTGTTTCATATATGCCACCAGCAGTGTTTTGCTCATAGACGCAACACATATCTCCTCAAATCATAAACGTGTATATCCAGCTAAAGAATAACACACCCACTGCACTTACTCTATCACCGACACACGTACACACATGCTCACCCAATATACTGCTGGTTTTATGTAAGTTATTCACCCAAAAGACAACCACACTCACTCAACAACAAAAGGGCTGCTGATCAAAAATTAGGTTTTCATCCTTATCACATATATATCTTAGATTCCTTTTTCAAATCAAATAGAAATCCACAAAGCCCATTATCTAATTGGACTTCTAATAAAACAAATCCACGCAGATACCATATCCCATTAGCTATTTGGACTTCTAGTAAAACACAATCTCAACCCATCGTCATCAATCCAATAAGTTTAATTTTCTTATATGTCCAATTCAAAATGCCAAAACCAAACTAAGAATATATAAAATATATTCTAACAGTTTTCGATAACAATGGACAGGAAATACTTTGCACTCATATGAGGAACAAAAGTTTCTCGATGAAGCCCGAGGAGCTGCACCAAGAAGCACTTGTGGGAGACTCGACTAAACCAGATCTCTGGCATCGGAGACTTGGGCACTATCATATGAAGGGACTAGATGCAATGAGGAGGAAGAGTATGGTCGAGGGCTTACCAGCAATACCATACGTACTTCAGCCATGCAAAGTCTGCATGATGGGGAAGCAAGCTCGGGCACCATTTCAGAAGGCGAAATGGAGAGCTAAGGAAAGGCTGGAACTGTTGCACATGGATATTTGCGGTCCCATGTCGGTGTCTTCGCTCAATGGAAGTAGATACTTCCTGCTAATCATTGACAACCACTCCAGATACGCCTGGATCTACTGCCTCAAAAGTAAGGGAGAAGTAGCCAAGGTGTTCAAGGAGTTCAAAGTATATGTTGAAAACCAGTCGAACCTGAACATCAAGTCGGTGAGGATGGATAACGGTTCTGAATTTCTATCTAACGAGTTTAGTTCAATTTGTAAAGCAGCAGGGATACAGCACCAACTCACCACGCCCTACACTCCACAGCAAAATGGTGTAGTGGAGAGGAGGAATCGAACTGTGGTGGAAATGACTAGGTGCATGCTGGAAGAGAAGCACCTACCGAAGGAGTTTTGGGCGGAGGCAGCGACCACCGCCTGTTTTCTGCTGAACAGGGTGTACTCCAGGACACTCGAGGATAAGACGCCGTATGAATTGTGGTTTGGCTACAAACCAAAGATGAAAAACCTGAAAGTTTTCGAATCATTGTGCAGCGTTCTCATTCCTCAGGCCAAAAGAAACAAGCTAGACGGAAAATCAGAGTCGGCGATCTTTATCGGATACTCGGAGGTCAGTAAAGGGTATAGGGTGTATCTTCCAGACCAGAAGAAAATAAAGGTCAGTAGGGACGTACATTTTTTCGAAGATGAATGTTGGAGCTGGTCCAAAGTCAAGAAGGTTGATGAAGCCAGAAGCCTGATCACGAAGATGCCCTTAAATACTCCGGCGACAGTAAATAACCCGGACCAGCATGAAGAAGAGGGAGAGCTAGAACCCGGAGAGGTTGCAGAACAGGAACAACCACATGATCTAGAAGAGTGGATTTCTGAAGGCGAGCTCAATTCAGAAGAAGATAGTGGAGACGATTTCGATCATGTACCGGTAAGAGGAATGAGGAGCCTAACAAAAATCTATGAGAGAAGCAACGAAGCGGTTCTGGAGCCGACCCGAACCCAAGAAGCGTTGAAGAATCCGAAATGGGTAAAAGCCATGGAAGAGGAAATGTCGATGATCGAAAAAAATCAAACCTGGAATTTGGTTGATAGACCACCGAATAAGAAAGCCATAGGATTAAAGTGGGTATTCAAGACGAAACTGAATCCAGATGGGTCGGTAAACAAGCTAAAGGCAAGACTTGTCATAAAGGGATATGCGCAAATCGAAGGAATCGATTTCGGGGAGACTTTTGCTCCAGTGGCCAAAATAGAAACGATACGGTTGCTGCTGGCACTGGCAGCAGAAAGAGTATGGAAGGTGCATCAATTGGATGTGAAATCCGCCTTCCTCAATGGAATCCTTCAGGAAGAAATCTATGTCCAGCAACCGGAGGGCTTCATAATCAAAGGAAAGGAGGAGATGGTTTATAAACTGAACAAAGCCCTTTACGGGCTGAAGCAAGCTCCTCGGTGCTGGTATGCGAGAATTGACGAATTCCTTTTAGGAATTCAATTCAACAGAAGCTGCAACGAGCCAACGTTGTATGTGCGTATGGAAGGAGGAGAAGTAACTGTAGTCGCGATTTACGTGGATGATTTGCTGCTTACTGGAAGTTCGGAGAAGCAAATTGACCACCTAAAGCAGCAATTCAAGAGAACCTTCGAAATGACAGATCTCGGAGGTATGAAATATTTCTTAGGCATGGAGGTATGTCAACGAGAAGGGTGCATTACCGTATGTCAAAAGAAGTATATACGGGATGTATTGAAGAGGTTCAAAATGGACCAGTGTAAGGCAGTGTCGACTCCAATATGCCCAAAAGAGAAGTTGGTGAAGAAGAAAGGAGACGATGAAGTTGATAGGAAGAATTATAGAAGTATGATCGGTTGTCTCATGTACATCACAGCTACAAGGCCAGATGTGCTGTTTTCAGTAAGTGTACTGTCCAGATTCTTAAGTGATCCTGGAAAGCAACATGTAATGGCGGTAAAAAGAATTTTGAGGTATTTGAAGGGAACGTCTGATTACGGGTTGCTATACGAGAAATCTGGTAAGTGCGAGCTCATGTGTTATGTTGATAGCGATTGGGGTAGAGCAACTGAAGACATGAAGAGCACCATCGGATATTGTTTAACGTTAGGCTTAGCGTGTTTTTCGTGGACATCGAAGAAGCAAGAGTTGGTGGCACTCTCGACAGCGGAAGCAAAATTAGTGGCGGCAACAGCAGTGGCTAAGCAAGTGATTTGGGTGAGAAAATTGTTGGCGGATTTACAAGTTCAATTAGGAGGAGCTACCGTGATCAATATTGATAATCAGGCTGCAATTTCAATCTCATTGAATTCGGTGTTCCATGGCAAAACGAAGCATTTTAAACTTAGTTACTATTATCTAAGAGATATTCAGCAGGAAGGAGAATTGAAACTTCAATATATTAATACGAATGATCAGGTTGCAGACTTGTTCACAAAAGGATTTAATGTTTCACGATTTTAGCAGTTAAGAAAAATGGTTGGAATTCAGAAGCTGAACCTCTGATCCAAGGAGGAGTATGTTGGAGGTGTTTCAGAAGTTCAGACAGACGTTGAATGAGCTCGGACATGCAAACCATGCATCGACGTACGAGGAAGCGTTCATAGAAGATCAAGATTAGTTAGTTAATTGACAGTTAGGAATTGAGTATTATAAATACTGTAATTCAAACTTATTTGTGTAAGTACATTGTCTAGATTGATAATCAATAACAATAGGAGGAAATCTCAACGATTAGTTGAGTTCTTGAAAATACTCTGTTCGTCTTTGTTTTAAAAAATCTCTCTCACTCTAAAACCTCTCTCTTCTCTGCATCATTCTTTCTCGATTATCTTGGTGTATGCTTGATCGGTAACAACAGACTAACAATATTGACAGGTCGAGTGACAAAAAGTGTCAGGTCTCCTAATACTAGTAGTTCGTCACTCGCCAAGTTATTGACAAGCTGGTAGAATCAAAGCCCGTAAGAGAATTGAAGTAATCGAACTTCTGCAATTTCATCAAAACTTACAGGAGTGGAGAAGAGTTGTAATAGTATAGCTGGAGCAATCGTAAACCCACATAGATTTAGGCATGCCATTGAAGAAATTAACGTGAACAACTCATTTTGTGTGATCATATCAAAATCTGTCTGATGATCTTGTAAATTTAATCTTTAATATTTTAGACAATATTTTAAGTCTAGAATTCACGCATGATCATCTATAACACAATTGATTCAACTCATTTAATTAAGATTCATGTTATAAGAGAGAAAAAGAAATACTAACCTTGATCTATGCTTAATATCTGTAATCCCTTTCTGATCACAAACACCTTCTCTATGGAAAGAACTTTAACTACTCTCTTCTTCTGCTTTTCTTCTTTCTTCTCCAATCGTGCAAGAACATAGGTTTCTTTGGTAACTGTTCACTTTTATGAAGGCGGAGGAAAGGATTCTTTTATTTATAATAAAACCCTAGTGATTCTAATATTCTCTACAAGTCCAATAACCATTATCTTCGGCCCACCTTATATTAGAATCAACCCAAGTATTATGCGTCACACCTTTTATGATTATTAAATTAATATAACAATCTCCCACTTGGCTCATGTTTCGACTTATGATCCAACAATATAAGTGCACACCATATACTGAATCTATCAAGTCATCAAACTTGAATGAATTGAAATGATGGGATCATGGCGGTCACAAGTCAGTTAACAACATAATTCCTTCTATGTATCATACAATCAACTCAATTCAAAATAACTGTAATTGAGAAACACTATAATTATCAACTTTAATGTTTTCTTAAAACGTAATTTGTCATCACAATAAAACAATGTGTGTACACAACATAATGTGACAACTAATAAATAAGCAAAACATATCTTTAATTGAATTCAAAAGTGTCAAAAACAATAATAGCAAAAAAAAATATTTACCAAAAAAAAATAATAGCAAAAAACCAAACATATGTATATACATATCATGATCTTATGCTAACAGGGACTTATCTATAATGTATATCCTTTCAACATGGCTAGTAAATGTTTTAGGCTGTAACCCTTTAGTTAACGGATCTACTACCATTATAACAGTTTCAACATGCTCAATTGACACTTTATATTTTTGCATTTCTTCTTTGACTAACAAGTATTTCAAATCTATGTGTTTAGCACCCTTAGAATACTTGTCATTTTTAGAGAAGAAGACAACTGCAGAATTATTACAATAAATTTTTAGTGGTCTAGCTATATTGTCGACAATACCTAGCCCTAAGACAAAGTTCCGTAACCACAATGCTTGAATAGTGGCATCAAAACATGCCAAAAATTTAGCCTCTATGGTGAAAGTAGCAATGATAGATTGTTTTCCACTCTTTCAAGAAATTGCCCCTCCTGCTGGTTGGAATAGATAACTAAAGGTAAGTTTCCTTGAGTTTATACAATCAACATAGTCTAAATCTGAATAATATATCCATTCTAATTGATCTGATTTCCTATATGTGAGCATATAATCCTCGGTACCTTGTAAATACCTAAAAACTTTCTTTTCAGCTTTCTATTGGTCCAATCCTGGATTACTTTGATATCGACCTAACATTCCAATAGAAAAATTGATATCCGACCGAGGACAAGTCTGAATATAATTCAGACTCCCAATTATAAGTGCATAGGGAATAGATTCCATTTCCTTCCATTCCAAATCATTCTTGGGATATTGCATTTCACTAATTTATCCCTTTTTTGAATTGGAACTAACCCTGTTGAGTATTTTCTCATCCTAAATCTCTACAATACTCTACTGATATATCATTTCTGAGACAACTCTAATAATCCTCGTGCCGTGTGATAGAATATTTCTATGCCAATCACATGGGATGTCTCACCTGTATCTTTCATTTCAAAGTTATTAGGGAGAAATTTCTTTACGTTATGTAACAAGCCCAATCATTAGCAACCCAAAGAATATCGTTAACATACAATACCAAAATAATGAACTTACTCTTCCTGACCTTCATATAGATATACCTATCAATAATGTTCTCGAAAAAACCATAAGAGGTAATTTTGTTTTTCCAAGTAATAGTAATCTCCATTAACGGCATGAGCTTTGTTAAACGATGCAGGAAAAGCTTGGGAAAGATTAGTCAAACAGATACAGCCATGCATTTTTGGTTAGAACACATCCAGTATTCCAGTCCACATCATTCGCATAACATCCAATGACCATGTCTAACTTAATTAAAAGAGGTATGAGTATGACCGTTTGAGGACAAGATTCTATCTTTTATATTCTTTGGTTTAAATGAGTGATTGTGATTTCTTTTAAGGGTACTTGGACTGCTTCATGGCCGCCCAAGTGTCTTAGAGTGTTTCAGTTTCATATCTTTGTCTATTTCTGCTCTTATATTAGCGTGGAAGAAAATAAGCATATGAAACATAGAATTATTAATTAAATAATTATTCAGATTATATATGTTTTATGTGTGTGTGTGTATACATAAAACTTGAACTTTTGATTACGAAAATTCAAAATTTATAATTTATGTACAGATAAATTAAATATGTATTAAATTTAAAATATTTGTTAATCTAAATTTTATTTTAACTATAAAAATAATTTATATTAAATCAATAATAATTTTATTAGTAATTGATATTAAATAATTAAATAATATATTTAGTTAATTATTATTATTATTATACTAAAGACTTTCTCGGTGAACCAGTCAAAGCCGGTCATCTTCTCTTCTCATCGTTTCCTTCACTGAAATTGCGAGTCCCTCCACAACCCTCAAACCAACTTTACTATCATTACTCAGTAAAAGCAAATACTTGATCATTGTTATCAAAAGTTCACCTCAATTGGAGACAGAAAGCGGAAGAAATGGACTGAACGTCAGGGAAACAGACAGCAAATACTTGATACTCAATTGTACTATTAAGTATGACTCACCCACTTGCACTATTAAATTTGACTCTCTATTGGTTCCAACATGCAACGTGTTGTCTTTTCCTCACTGACACGTGAAACGTTACGTCAATGGTCCAAACGAGTACAGAAAGATTCAGTCACCTCTTTACGGCTAGTCGACCCTGGCCTTCCTTATTAATTATAGTATTATTAATGAAGTCCCCAAGACAAAATCTCGCCAGACTCGGATCAAACCACGGGGTAAGCTGCCTAATAAATGGAACAGGAACCCACATGGGCGGCCTGACCATTTTTAACTTCTTTCTTTTTATATATTTGTTGGATCTTATCCTCAAATAGAAGTTGGTGTCTCAGATTTAAAGGTAAACTATCACACTAGTTGCCAATTTGCCAAGTAGGTTGGTCCCATCTACTCCAATAGTATTAGACCAGTGCAGTGTGCAGACATTCCCGTTCTGCTTCCAACACTCTAGACATGCCAACTCTGTGTTTTAACTTAACCATTTGATTATTTTCAAATACTACAGTACGCACCTTCATGATTGATTATTAACAGTTGTTAGGTATTAGTAAGAAAAGTGGTGATGGTTGATTATTAACATTTAGTAAAAAGAGAAGCTATCCCTGTTAATATTTAATATAACTCCTGTCGAAAAATGCAAGAAGCCCATATTAATCTACTGTCTTGCATGTTTCTAAATACATAGCAACATCAGATTACCTTCAGAATACGCTGAACTAACCATATATAATTGGTATGATAAAATCTCATTGTATCTTAAAGGCCATTCACCATTGACGGGTTTGCATCTTTATCTTGAGAAGGAAAAAGAAAAGGTATTCTGAAGTGGTTTGGAAGCTCTGAAGAAACATGATTTACTATCTTAAGATGCAATTCATTTTTATGATTTGAGTTTGTTAAGCTTTACGGAAGTCGGGAAAGTAAATTGTTACGTTGGATAGATTTATTATCATCAGCCTAAGACTGTAAATTATTTTGAGCTTAACATTAGACTTGCGAAATCTTAAAAAACAGAAGCTTTTAAATTTTAAGAATAAAATAATGCTATTTTTATTTGATTTTATATATTTAAAATTATTTTTATGATTTTAATAACTAAAAATGTCATACTATTACAAATTTTTAAAAATATTTTTTATTAACTATCTTTCTAGTTATTTTAATATCAATTATCATATAATTGGTTATATAATTACTCGATTTTATTTCAATAACAATCTATATTAAATAATTTACTAAGATATTCATGAAAATTCAAGCGTTATATTTAGATATGGTAAAAACAATGTTTTAAAAATTAAAACAAAATTATTAAAATCAATTTATTATATAATAATAGTAAAGATTGATGCATTTTTATTTTAATAAAATATTTATTTTTATAATATTTATTTATTATTTATTATTTATTAATATGGTCTAATATCGATTAAATCTTTAAACTTTAAGTCTTTCGTTTAATTGATTTAATGTTCAGTTCAATTTTTAAAATATTAATTTTGTAGGCAATGTTCTGATATCTGAAACACTTCAGTGAAATCTGCAAGGAGTTTTTCAATTTCCTCTCAGGCGTTTGTTTGGTCCGCCAACGATAATTGTTGTACAAGGAACTCCATTGAGGTCCTAGCCCGAGCTTTCCAGTGAAACAACATTGTGCGTTCCTTGAAATTGCACAGAACGTAATCCAGTGTTGCTAACCACTAAACTCCAAGCACCATATCACACCGGCCGCCTTCAATGACGAGTGCATTCGTCGTATTCTTACACATTCAACGGCTATTTAATTTGGGACCTCCTCCAACCGAGAATCTTAACGTCTTTAGAAGATTCAAAGAACCGGAGGAAGCTGGCTCTGCAGAGAAAAGTCAACCAAACACACATTATAAATATAAGTAGTTAAGACACTCCAAACACAACTTCACGACTCGTTCTTTTCTCCATCTTCTTCTTCTTCTTCTTCTTTCCTTTGTCTCTCTGCAACTTCCGAGCACTTTCTGAGTACCAAACATGGTTTCTCAAACGGATCAGCCCAACGGTCACCAAATTGTTAGTATCTTTCTCTCTCTGATGTATCTGTTTTTTACTTTATATATGCTTTTTTGTTTTGTATTGATTTGTTTCTTTGCATGTTCCAGTTGTATCTGCCTTCGTCTCTTGTCTGTATTTTGGCTAAGAAATAGATAAAAGCGAAAACTGAAATCTTAATAAATCAGGAATCCCACATCGGACAATTATAAAGGCATTTAAGAATTTATAATAGTGTGCAATCCTCCTCTCTTGAGTTAGCTTTTGGGGGTGAGTTAGGCACTAACATAGTATCAGAGCCATTTTGTCTCGATGGTTTGGGACGGTGTCCGGTTGAGAGGGTGTCAGGAATCCCACATCGGACAATTATAAAGGCATTCAAGAATTTATAATAGTGTGCAAACCCCCCCCCTCTTGAGCTAGCTTTTGGGGGTGAGTTAGGCACTAACAGTTATTAATATTATATTTTTTTAAATTTAAGAAATTTTTAATATTAAAATAATACCTAACACAAAACATCTCAAAATTTTACCTAACACAAAATATTAATTTATAACTGTCATTTATGTTTTATCCAATAATTAACTTAATTGGTAGGCTTATATTCAATGATCTATCGACTCATCTCTGTTCATCATAAACTCTCGTCACGTGGAAATATAATTAGATATATAAATATCGACACAGGGTACCTTAATTTGTCAATCTCACTTGGTACTCCGATATTACTCCAGTACTTAGCCATTGACACAGGATTTTTCCAAAACTTAGGATATCCAGATACTACTCTGATACCTAACCATCGATATAGGACATCATCAGGATTCAAGATGCCTCGATACTTACTCCACGGATAGATACTTAGTCATTACTCACTCATATCAACACAACCCGTCAATTTAAGAACATCGAATGTAGCTTATCTTATGTAAGTCACAGATTCTCGATTTTTACCATTTATTTCAAACTTATTATTAGTTAGTCTCTATTTAATAACACATTTTCGCCGAATTAACAATTGATACACCTCAATATACATAACAAAATATAAACACGAATATTCCAAGTTTTGGAACAATCGGTAAAGTTATTTTTATAATATGTTTTCTTTAAAAAAACACAAAATACCTTGTAATTCATGTATTTAACTATTAGTCACTAATTGAAAAATATGATTCACTGTGAAATAATTTATTAATAACAAAATACTATTATAGGATTACAGTATAAGATTATCCTTATCTCGATTTCGGACTCAACTAATTAATAGTCCAATTTACTCCTTAATCGTACCTTCGAACCTAGACATTATAAAAATTCTATCAAACTAATTTAAAAAAATTAAACTCAAATACACTAAATAATCCAACATTATTTTCTTTTCCACTTTATTTTTAATTATAAAATAATATCCTTACTAACCTAACTATCATAATTACTAAAATATCCTTAACTAATTAAAATCTACTTTACCCTCATTTATTCAATTAATTCCAAAAATACCCATCTTGGAACTAAATTCTAAATTTACCCTTAACTATTTGCATTTCTTATTTTACCCCTTAATGCAACTTAAATTTTTCAAAATTGTACTCTTGCCTCCTCTTTTATCTCCTCTTCTTTCCTCATTTTCCATCCACTTTTTCTCCATTTTCTTATCTCTTTCCATGACTTCAATTTGTCTTAAATAAGTACAACATGCAATCCAACTATAAACTAGTATAGGATCATCAAAAGTCACCAAAAAAGACATAAAATAGTTGCTGGAATTTTGCCTATGTGTTAAGAGATTTTGGGGTTGTTAACCTCCATAATTTCTCCCTATTTGTTGCAAAACAAAGACAATGAAGAAACTTATGAGATAAATGTCACATGCAAGAGAAAGAATGGTGCATTTAGACACACTTACTAGCTGGAAAATGGAGAGAAAGAAGAAGAAGAAGAGCTAACTTCTTTGGAGTTCTCGTCATTTTCCAGCTGCTAGCCTTTTATAGATGTTTAATAGTTTATGCGCTCGGCTGTTTTTATTTTGTGGGCTTTACAAAAACTAACAGCGACTTGTTGTACGATGAAGCAGTCAATTGATGGTGAAGCATTGGCGAGGCATAATGCAATTGATGAGTGGCTACCTATTACTTCTTCTAGGAAAGCAAAATGGTGGCATTCAGCTTTCCACAATGTCACTGC